>JAEUWQ010002178.1:0-36038 GCA_018524765.1 Podaxis sp. AQ799166
CAAACAAAATGCTTATTTCTCATGCCAAACTCCCCGAAATTCCTTTGTATAATAAATGTGTGACAGGTTGGGGGGCACATCAGGACCCGATCAACTTTTGATTGATCAAAATCAGACCATGTCCCTCTCGGCGACGGTACAAGTTCGTTCCCCAGTTATGATGCTACCCCGTTCAGTTGTTAGCAGCCGCCCTAAGAGAACCAGATGTATATTGACCTTCTGGGTTCTCGGTTAGCCCATCACTGAGTACTGAGTACTGAGCCTTCTGAGAAGGCACTTGTGGCAAGGTCACCCGCCGACGGTCTTCTTCATTCTGGACAGCTGGATTCCTGCAGGTTCCAGCGCCGATCCGGATCATTAAATAGGCTCTGTTGGATAAACCCTTTGGGCGGACGATTTACAGTGAGTGATGAGATACATACCAGGAGGCGCGAAGCAGGGCACATGAGCTGGATGCATACTTATTCCAAAAGGCCTCCCGAGAGAAGAGTCTTGGGATACATGGTGCGAGTCTTCCTGGACGTCTGGTAACTTTGTTGAGCTAGTCATGGCCCACAACTTCTATGCTCGAACTATGCCGCGCTCAGCGTCCTGCGCTAGTGTACCGGTGACTGTTGCTAAGTTTCCGGTTTTTCACCCAAACCTTCACCCAAAATCTTGCATTTGTGTGCTAATGCCGTGAATTCAATAAACACGGGCGCATCATTCCAGAAGGTATCTACGGAACGATGTATCGTGAAACACCAGCAATACAAGATCGAAGTTAAAAATTTCGCGAAAAGCACATACAGTATGTATCATGAGGACAACGGGGAACAACGGACGCTTTCAGAATACGGGGATGAACCCCATTGAGAGAAGAGCGGCAGGCACTAGAGTCATGTCTCCCCTGCCGATTCGAATGCGCCATTTGCGGAAGGCAGTGTTGTGGCTGTGGGGGTCCACATGGTCAGTAGGGGAGCGGAGTCAGGGAAAAAAGCTGTCGAAGTGGAGGAATATTCTAGGGTCTCCTCCACGTCCGCTGGCACAGCACTGCGATTGATTGATTGATTGATACTGCTTCTGAACCAAGCAGCTCCCCGCAATTATTCAAACGAGAGTGCAATTTGATGCACAGTACGTATAATGGACCACTCGTCATCGTTGAGGCAAAGGTCAAATCTGAGATTGTTGCATCTGCCAGGCTAATGCGAGTCCCTACTGGAACATCATGATCTTGTCATACTCGAAACGACTTGGCGGGCGTTACAGGGGTAGAAGCATCCTCCTATGCATGAGAGAACGGTTTACTTTAGATGGTGTGTTGGCGTAGAGATACGGCACGGCGTAACGATGTCGAGATGTCTCTCAGAACCGGAATACCAGATGGTTGCCTACAGTAGCCTCCACGGTTCGAATAGGACCTGGTTCATGTTTTGCACCATCTACCTGTCAGATCTTTGCTTTGTAGGTGGTATGGTAGTCGGTCGTGTCGCCGTGATCCACGATGATGGTGTGAGGCCGTTAGCTTCTGTGCTTGACACCGCGAGGTTTCGGCACTGTCTGGTTGGTATCCTGTCTGAAATCCTTCATCACATCGAGCCCGGATCCCGGCATGGATGGACGTAGAATTCCAGAGTGATACAGCCGTCAGCGAACCTCTTCCATTCCGCCGGCGCTCAGGCCAAAGCTCATATGACATTATTTTGGATTGATGTGAGATGGTCAGCAGCGAACCAGTGGGACAATTGGGTCGTGCGCAAATTATCCGATTTGGAAAAGAAATCGGGCGGATAATGTGTTGGTCAAGCCATGACGCTTTTCATTGCAACCGTACTTGTAACGATATTATCAACAACAGCTCGTTCTTTTGCTGCATTCCCTTGTACGCTCTTGATAGCGAGCTCGTTGCCAAGTTTATGATACTGTTCAGTGACCGTCAGCGATTATCTGAAGAAAATCAAGAATTCCCTGACCTTCTTGATTGTTGACCAGTCCGTCACTTCTTCTAGCTGAGAAAGTGGCACAAGCTCGCCATCGACAACCTTCTTCATCCTCGATTCCATATCCTCTGCAGGGACTGCGCCGGCGTCAATCCGGACCACTAATAATGAAGTTGTGGTGTCAGATACACCGTATCGGCGGATAGCTTCCGTGATCTATAGTGAACAGTGAGTAAATATTTGGGTGGCGAAAGTAAGTAACATACATTGTTCGTTGGATTCAGGTTCCAGAGGACCTCCGAGTGGACGGTCTTGGTTCGCAGAGCATTTTGTGCTTCCGCAAGGATGGACTGATAAACTGCAGTTTGCAGATGAAGCCGACTCGTTATCTACTACTCATTCGAGCTTTCGTTCATTGCTGGGAGACAAGAAGGACTGACAAGGCGCGCATCGATAAAGGCAAAGTTAACTTCCTCGCGTTCTAGTTCCCCGGCGTCACCCTCCATTGTTGAGGCGCTAATAATCCGTTTTCTCAAGGCAGCGGCATTCTTCACGTCTCTAAATAATGCAATATGCGTTGTTGCGCGGTCAGGAGCGAGGTGTGGAAAATAGAAGAGGTCCATATGGGTGGTGGTGAGTTCCAATCAAGTTTGAAGTGTTTGATAAGTCCTTGATTACAAACCGGGTCACTACATGCTAAGTGACACGACACAGCCATCATAACGACCACTTCTTGTTCCCTCTACCTCTCGGACTCGAGGGACCGGTTTCCTCTCCCTCAAATCCAAAATGTACATTTTAAAGGCTCTAACGGAGCTACCGCTCTCACTCGTCTTAACGACGCTTGCTGTTGTATCAAGCGTTGCAGGCGTACAACTCCAGGAACTCACACCAGCTAATTTTAAAGAATCGACGGAGACGGGACTTTGGTTCGTTGAGCATTTCTCACCTTATTGCGTGCATTGCAGACGGTTTGCGCCCACGTGGGAGAAGCTAGTTGAGGAATGTGAGCAGGAGATTCCGAGCGTGCATTTGGCGCAGGTGAATTGCGCAGTTCATGGCGGTGCGTAGTCGATATCCCCTTGAAATGTAATGTCTAGGATTGACAGGGGTGTTTGTTTGGCAATAGACTTGTGCGACGCGAATCATGTCAAGGGGTACCCGACGCTCTTCATGTACGAGGAAGGGAAGATGGTAGAGGAGTACAAAGGCACTCGAGACTTGGACGACTTGAAGAAATTCCTGAAGCGATGGTCGGAAGGTTCAACAATAGTAGAAGAACCCCAACCTGTCGTCAACACTCAAGGCGCAGTCCTACCCATTCACGATTCGGCGACCTTGATGGCGACAATCCAACAGGGTCATACCTTCATCAAGTTCTTCGCACCCTGGTGTGGACACTGCAAAAAACTCGCGCCGACATGGGTCCAACTGGCCGCTCACCTCAAAAATAAAGTCACTGTTGCAGAAGTGAATTGTGAAGCACACGAATCACTATGTGTACAGGAGAACATCCAAGGATACCCCACGCTGATCTACTACAACAAAGGCATACGCTCGGAGTACACTGGTGGAAGGAGATTGGACCAACTGAAGTCATTCGCGGAGACAGCCGTCGAGGGACGGATTCACCCACTCGACAATGATTCCCAATTGAAGACATTGGTTGAAGAGCACGACGTCTTATATCTGTTCTTATATTCAACTTCAGATGCTGATGTCAAGGTATGTGCTCTTTCTCTTACGTCCAAAATCCCTCCCTCATCAGCTCATACAGAACAGCGCTCGTAAAGCCTCTGCTCATCTCCTTGGCTCTCCACCCGTCTACGCCTCCAACTCTCGAGACCTCTTCTCTCGTTACGGGGTCCCATCATCCGCCTCCTGGGCTCTTCTCGCCTTCAAAGACCACGACGCGGACAAACCCGCAGGTCAGCTCTACGGTTTCCCAACCACACCACTCTCATCCATGAAACACTGGTTCATGACCCACCGCATTCCATCATTCCTCGAACTCTCTTCCGACTCATTCCAAAGTGTCATGAACGCTCCGCAAGAACCTCTTGTGGTGATTGCTGCTGTAACGGAACAGATGCAGGGTAAGGCGAAGCTGAGGCTGGAGCAGTTGGCGAAGGAGTGGAGGGCAAAGACAGGAGGGAGCGGGGAGATGAATGGGAAAGAGATAGTGTTTACGTGGATGGATGCGGAGAAGTGGAAAGATTGGTTGAAGAGTATGTATGGGATTAAGAAACATCATGACGAGGACGAGTTGGATGATATTAAGGTTGTTATTGCTGATCACAAGGTGAGAGATTCTTGCTTTTTGAGTTTTGAGTGTTATTGACTCGACTTGTAGCGATTGGTGTACTACGATGAGGATCCCAGCGGACACAAGATCAAACTCACATCGACACAGAAGCTATTTACTACACTTGAGAAAGCCGCGGCTGGTAATCTGCATTATAAACACTCACAGAATGCCGTGGAGAGGTTAGCTCGGGTACGTCGTCGATTCCATCCTAGTCACACGATTCTGCCTGATCCCAAACTATCAATTAGTACCTCAATCATAAACTGAGTGGCATCGAGTACTACGTCACCCTCCATCCATTTAAGAGCGTTCTTTTCATAGTTGGTGGCATTGCTGTTGTGTTCTACCTGATGTTCAGGTGGTTGGGAAGCGATATGCCGAATGATAGGGATTATTACAAGAGCACTAGGTTGGATTGATGTAGTTGCACGCCCTTCGTTTCCGATTGTTTCTCGACATGTTTGGGGTTGGTTGTACAGTGATCTAGTTCCTTTTTCTGATAATATTATTCCTTTATGTAGTCAAATGAACGTCTCGTGTTTGTGAGAGAAGTACTAGAAGCACTGATGCTTTCGACTCGAAGCAAGTGTACATGGCATGGGTAAGACGGGCATTAGACCATTCCTGTTCTTCAGAGCCTAGGAAGAGCAGGTTCGTGCTTCCGGAATGTGTCATGTAAGGCGGGGCATATTCCTTTGGGGTGCAAAGGCCCTCTGAGAGTGTCAACCATGAGAACAAGATACATTTCTTCTGGGAGAAGACAGCCACATATGGCACTTTCCAGTCCCGTTTGTGACAACAGGAGAGCCTAGACGTGATTCCCATTTGTAATTCTGTTTGCTTGTCGGATGTCGACGACTTTGGGTATATAGTTACGGTTTGACAGTGATGGAAATTGCTCATAATGTTGATGTCTGGGTCCGATGGATTCTCGCTATCATTCCAAGCCCATAATATTTCCCTTCTAGACCGATGTGAGGAGGGAAAAATTTACCATCTTAACTAAGTAACCGCGTCGTCTTGCTGCAACCCTTCCAGAATATCCGTTTCCAGTCCTTTATGATATCTTCTGAAGTCGATCACTGAATCACTCGAACTTCATAATACGAATACACGACGCAGGACAAACATCATTCGCAGACCCAAAGCCAAAAAACTGGGATCAGAACAATAATACAACAGTGAAAGAAAAATTCGTCGTCGAGTCCCAACCAAAGGAAATCCAAAACCGAGATCACCCAGCAGCCTGCGTCCGCTCCAACATCTTATTCACAACGCCACTTCGTCCTTGCAACCCGACACCAACACCGACACTCCCGACGTTCATAGGGACATTCATACTCATACGCACGGGGTGGTGTCCGTGTCCATGCCCATGGGTTTGCTGAATCCCATACCCACCAACACCAGAAGCTTGTCCGTGTCCGCGTCCATGTCCATGAGTGACGTCCAAAACCCGCGCCTCTCGCATTCGTAACAGTAAACTCGACAAAAATGCAGGGGTGATGTACGTCCCTCCGTCCGTTCCTTCACCCAGACTCGTGTCGTTATCGTTGTTCGTGGATGCATCAGCTCCGGGTGTTCCACTGTTTCCATCACCGGATGCGTTTCCTGGTGTGGAGGTTGAAGTTGAACTGGCATTGGCGCTGGGCGTGGACATGGGATTGGAGAGTTTGGCTTCGGGATGTGCGTCTTCTTTGTATCGATCCCAAAGTGTGTATAAGGAAATGATTTCTTGAGAGATTGTGGCGATGAGTGGGAGGGAGACGTTTAGTTCTGAGAGGAAGGTTATGGGGTCTTGTTGTGTGGGAGGTTTTTTGTCTGTGTTGGTTTGTGAGGAGGATGCAGTGTTGCGGGAGGAACGACGGGGTTTGGTTGTTGGTGAATCTGTTGTTTGTTGGGAGGGTGTTGGTGTTGTGGTCGGGGAGGGGGAGAGGAGGGGGGTGATGGTTGCGCGTGTGGGGGTGTGGAGGATGAATGTGAGGTAGATAGCTGCGATCGCGATGAGGTGTGGGGGGTAGAGGAGACAAATGTCTGAACGGTATGTATCGTTGATTATAAACCTGTATGGTGACTATTCAATGATTTGATCGGTAGATGGAAGAAAAGAGCATACCAGGCTGTCTGTAAGGCACCAGCGGAGAGTTCTAGCCTCCCTTCGCCAGTACCCCAATACCTAGGCCCATCATCTGCGCCGATGCCTACGCCGAGGTTCCCACCAAATCCGCTCGAGGTCGCGACACCACCGTTTCCGAGTTCGCCAGCCTCGCCTTCCTCAGCAGGCGTCGCAGAGTCCTCACTCTCTTTCTTACAGAGCGTGAGGAGGGTGCGGTAAGGATGGAAAACGGTGAGATCGCATTCGAGGTCATTGACGAGGTAAAATTCCATTTCTGCAAGTTTGGAGTTGTCGGTTGGGAAGTTTTTAACGTTGTACATGTCCTCTGTGTGTCGCTGAAGATTTAGGGGATGGAGGTAGCTGAGTAGGATGTACTTACGGCTGAAGAGAGTGCGAGCCTCGGAGATGACGGTCTTGATGTGGACAGGGGACTCTTCTGCCTTTGCAGCGACATAGCAGCATGCTGCAATGACGAGAAAGGGGTCTGTTTCGCAGTAGGCATTCTTGAGGTAGAAGCGCCGGAAGAAGACAGTCGCTGTTGCGATAACGCGTTGACGAAGACCGAGCTTCTTGCCCAATTTTGTGATAACTAGGACAGAGTGAATACATGGACCAGGAATGAGAGACTGTTTGCGTACTGTTTGCGAAATAGATTGCAAAGTACTCGAGATGGACTGGATCATCGACGTACTGGAGGTCGTCTGACCTGGCCCTGCGGACGGTTGCGCGGTCGACGATCCATCGTTTGCTGGATAGAGGAGTGAGAAAAAGAAGTTGTTTGTGTGTGAGCTGCTCACTGAACTAGTGTGAAGATGCCCAAAAGTCAGCGGCCATAAGAGACGAGTAATTACCAAGGCAGCTCCGAAGACGCCCGACGACCCTTGCCCGGATATAACAACGGTCTATTCTCACGCAAATTCTCCCCACCACCACTTTCTCTACGACCACCACTTCAAAAAAAATAAGAACGCCATGTTCGCTCGCGCAGCTGTCCGTGCCCTCGCCACCCCCTCTTCCCGCCTCTTCTCCTCTTCTGCCGCCCGCCAGACCAAGGTTGCCGTCCTCGGTGCCGGAGGAGGTATCGGCCAGCCCCTCTCCCTCTTGCTCAAGAGCGACCCTCTCGTCACTTCCTTGAGCCTCTACGATATCCGCGGCGCGCCTGGTGTTGCTGCTGATGTGAGCCATGTCGACACTGCTTCCGAGGTCAGTATTGGATTTGTTACTCCTTTTATCCCACGTGGCACTGAACTTGGTTTACGCGCCTTCAGGTCGCTGGTTATGCCGCTGACCAGCTCGACCAAGCCCTCGACGGTGTCAAGGTCGTCGTTATTCCCGCTGGTGTTCCCCGTAAGGTACGCGTTTAGTGTTCTTAATGCCGCACAACCTGACATACTGACATTCTTCCACAGCCCGGTGTAAGTTTCATTCATGCATCAGTTCCGGGTGTTCCGTAACAATACTAATTTATACCGTGTGCTTCAGATGACCCGTGACGATCTCTTCAACGTACGTCGCCTCCCTCATTCCATGTGTTCCTCGACTGATTTTGCATACACTAGACCAACGCCTCTATTGTCCGTGACCTCGCTTCTGCCGTTGCCCGTGTCTCACCAGAAGCCCACATCCTCGTCATCTCCAACCCCGTCAACTCCACCGTCCCCATTGTCGCCGCCACCCTCGAAAAAGCTGGTGTCTTTGACCCCCGCCGCGTCTTCGGTGTCACCACCCTCGACGTCGTCCGTGCCCGTCGCTTCCTTGCTGGTCTCGTTGAGGCCGATCCCGCCAAGACTCCCGTCACTGTTGTCGGTGGTCACTCTGGCCCTACTATCGTCCCTCTCCTCTCCCAATCTCCCTATGGCAAGGCCATTACCGGTGAGAAGTACGAGAAGTTGGTGCACAGGATTCAGTTCGGTGGTGATGAGGTTGTGAAGGCCAAAGATGGCGCTGGTTCTGCTACGCTTTCTATGGCGTATGCTGGTGCTACTTTTGCGAACGCTTTGCTTCGTGGTTTGAACGGCGAGAAGGGTGTCATTACACCTACTTTTGTAAAGAGCCCGCTGTATGCTGACCAGGGCATTGACTTCTTCGCTTCGAACGTTGAGCTCGGCGTACGTGTTTCCACCGTTTCTAGATGTTTCAGTTTGCTGATTTTGGTGTTTGACTAGCCTAACGGTGTTGAGAAGATCCACCCCATTGGCCAGATCTCTGCTGAGGAAGAGAAACTCCTTGCCGCTTGCCTGCCTGAACTCAAGAAGAACATTGAGAAGGGAAAGGCTTTTGTCGCTCAGTAGACTAGATGTTTGGTTCATAAACTCTAGCGTGGTGGTTTAATTTACTTTTATTCTGGCGTTAACCGACCTTGAGGAAGGTTGAACAAACTGTACTGGGTTGGTCAATAGATAAATGAATCTACAAGGCCGAGGAAGACACGACAGATTTTATTAACTGTGACAGGAAATTATAGCAGGGCCGAGTATAATTAAACCCTGTTCCTGATCAATATTCAGTCCCTGACGGGGTAGACGCACCATCAACAAGTACAAGTCGATATCTGATGTGTATACTCTGAGCTATTCTGGTCCTTGTAAGAAGTTCCCCGGCCGCAGAGTTCTTACTCGCCATATTGTTGCCGGACGGCCGAGCAACGCAAACACTTGTAACAAAATCGATTTATACTCTAAGTATATATCTCGCAATTCTTATGCGTACTCGCTCTTTGCGCTCATGTCCGGGAACCTCCCGTGAAGACGAGATATTTCTGCAACCACACGTGGATGGGATGAAGACTTTCATTTCACATGCTCGGACCGGTTTAAGACTGGCTACAAGCTCCGCGTCATTTCAGCTAAAAGTGGTCCATCGGACGGACGGACGGACGTAGATGATACGTTGTGAAGAACTTGGCATCCCGGATCCTCACGACGTTGTTCATTATACGTCTTACAGGACTCAAGTCAACATTCAACACGGGCTCATCTCGACGCTTCAAGCTAATCTTAGTTCGGACCATAGTTACAGTTTCACCACACAGAACCCACAGGAAGCCCACGAGGGAAGAACGCCCACTGTCACACACACCCCCTCCCACCCGGAACATAAACGATCTCGAATTTCGAAGCTTTCAGCTGCAACTGATTGCTAAAACAGGGGGGACGGGTGACCGATAAAGTAGGTCACGTGAGAGGTATGACAACATCGATAACCGTCTCGCTCCGTATTAAGAACCCAGGTAGCCCGCATCTTGCCTTTCTTTCGCAGCTTTCTCTCATCCCTTGTAAACCCCCAGCTCTAACCTCGTATCTACTAGTATCATGGGTGTCCTCGACGTTGTTCCCGTAAGTGCTAGATCTTCCTTTGTTTCTCTTGGAAGTGGGCGTAAGCGTGCTGATCTTGGTTTACGACATATTTATGGGTTGGGGGTAATCTAGGCTGGTGTTTTGACTGGTGACAATGTCCGCAAGTTGTTCGATTATGCTAAGCAGCACCAGGTGAGCTGTGGAGAGTTTCTGTATAACGGAAGAAGTCTGATTTCATATGTCTAGTTCGCCATCCCTGTAAGTTTCTCGATTATCTGTTGGAGATAACTGACGGAAGACTGAACGCGGGTTATTTTAGGCTATCGTAAGTGCTTTCTGACTGTTTGAGCTGTCGCGCCTTATAGGAAATCCACAGAATGTAACTTCTACCTCGATCATCAACGCCGTCCTCGAAGCTGCCAGGTACTATACATCTCTTCAGTAGCGATGATGCCAAGCTCAAGCGCGTTTCAGAGACATCAAATCCCCGATCATCATCCAGGTCTCTCAAGGCGGTGCCGCCTACTTCGCCGGCAAGGGCCTTGCCAACGACAAGCAACAGGCATCTATCATCGGCGCTGTCAGTGCCGCCCACCACACCCGGCTCATGGCCAAGGCCTACGGCGTGTAAGTTCATTCTTCCCAAATTATCGCGTTGATATGATACCCGCGTGTGGCGAATACAGTTTCTGATCAATTTACTTCTGGCAGGCCCGTCGTTATGCACTCCGATCACTGTGCCGAGAAACTCCTCCCCTGGTTCGACGGTATGCTCGAGGCCGATGAAGCGTACTACAAGAAGCACGGCGAGCCCCTCTTCTCCTCGCACATGTTGGACCTTTCCGAGGAGCCCAAGGAGAAGAATATTCAGATTTGCGAGAAGTACTTCAAGCGTATGGCCCCTCTTGGTCTCTGGCTCGAGATGGAGATCGGTATCACCGGTGGTGAGGAGGATGGCGTTGATAACACCGGTGTTGACAAGGAGAGTCTGTATACCCAACCTCCTGACGTCTATGACGTCTACAAGGCCCTCAGCGCTATTGGTCCCAACTTCAGCATTGCCGCTGCGTTCGGTAATGTTCACGGTGTCTACAAGCCCGGAAACGTTCGTCTGAGGCCCGAACTGCTCGCTAAGCACCAGGAGTACACCAAGAGTCAAATTGGTGGTGGTAACACCAAGCCCCTGTTAGCATCGTCTCCTACAACTGGAGTTGTCAGTGTTCTGAACCCGTTTTAGCTACCTTGTCTTCCATGGTGGTTCCGGCTCCACTTCTGAAGAGATCAAGACCGCCGTCAACAATGGTGTTGTCAAGATGAACGTTGATACCGATACCCAGTTTGCGTACCTTGCTGGTATCCGGGTGCGTACATTTCTGACCTTTCTGCCTCGCCTGGAACCTATATTGATTTGGGTTGTTTCCGTTGACCAGGACTTCGTCTTGAAGAAGAAGGATTATCTCGCTACCCAGGTTGGCAACCCCGAAGGTGCTGACAAGCCCAACAAGAAGGTAAAGCATAGGCGTTACCAGTTTTTATCAGGGTACTGAAATCGTTCTTTGAATGCGTAGTACTACGATCCTCGTGTCTGGGTTCGTGAAGGTGAGAAGACCCTCTCTGAGCGTGTCAAGGTTGCTTGCTCCGATCTTGGTAACGTCAGTGAGTATTTTCGGTTACTTCCACGTTTATTTCGTTTGTTAATGGAACTTCGCGTAGACCGTCTGTGAGCGCGGCGTGAATATTTTGGGGAAAGAAGAGAAAGAAGAGGTCTGCAAAACAAGAGCTAAAATGTTCGATGGTTTTTGTAATGGACGTAAATATTATTTGATTTATCGTTAAAAGCGGAGTATTGGAGAGGGTTACTTGGTTGTCGACGTCGACATGACGCATGAGACGCCTGACATAATCAACTAATCACAATACTTACTCGGTCATGAACGCGTGAACGCTTGAAGTTAACACAAAACAACGTGCCTTCCATACCTCGTCCAAAATATGAATCCACTTATGCCCTCATTACCAGATATCCAATGGTCAGAAATACAGCACGTAGACCATATATTAGCGTTGACTCGTATACGACAATACCAGCGAGGAGTTTTTGGAAGTGGCATGGGTGATTGTGGTGAGAAACTGGTGGACTTTGAGGATGCATAGAGCGGTCCTTGTACCTCGGGAGTCGGAAGGTGGTGAAGGGTGTTTTCTCGGTGTGGGTGGAGGTGGCTTGAGGGGCTGCCCTGCTTCATGGAAATGCTGGCTGCCTACTATCTTCATACGCCACTTCCATTAGTTCTTTCTTGACTCGATCAAAGGTGCGTCTTGGTCTCCGAGGTTGGGGGACATGGTTTCTCCACGCCGAATATGTTCCCGTGTGCCTCTGTTTGGTTGCCTTTGGCTTGGTAACGATTAATGCACTTAACATATACGAAAAGCGAGGAGTGAACTCAACTGAGCAGTTCATATATCATCAAAGGCACGGTCCGGCGATGAAGGTGGCACATATGGATCTGTGAAGGGAATAGGATCACCTGCAGCGCATGTGTTCCCTGTAGTTTCTGTACTGTCTTATTTGAAGTGTTATATTCTTCTTTCCCCAGGGCCCAGACCTTAGGCCTTAGCGGTAATGTATATGATAATGCCGAACTTATAGAGCTGTGCGCCACATTCCGATCACCTATATAGAAGAAATATATGGTTCTGGGAAAGTGGAGCTTCTGGAGTTGTATCAAAGAGGCATCAACAGTGTCCAACACGACATCAATTGTGTGATTGGAAGAATTTGTTCGGCTGATGCGGGATATCCACCCTCCCAGTGATATATTTCCTGCATGTTCGAATGTTCCCGGGACGGCGTGCTCATCTCACCTCAATCTGCTTTAGCGCTCAGCGCTCAGCGTTGAATGCATTCTTATCTTTAGTACCTTGGGTACCTGGTAACCTTGGGACGACACTCCGGGAGTTAGACAGGGATATTCAAACCGATACAGCTGGGGTATGGAGGCATTCTTTCGTATGCGGGATACAGGAGGGTAATTGTGTATCACCACTGCAATGAGGCTGGTTGATTGATTTAAGTATTGCCTCGAGGCGTATGCACTTCAAAGACATCACCGCTAGCAGCTAAGGAAGTTCTCGGGACACAGCACAAAAATGCTCCCGGTTTGATGTTGAAGTGTGTTACATCAGTAGTGCTTATTTTTGATCAAGGAAGGGAGAGATATTAGATGGTGTTAGGAGGCTGTAGGTTGCTGTTTCTTCCTCCCTCGCCGCTCCGTAGTTTTCTGCGGTTTACCATATTATGACAAGTCAGTCTGAGGACCAGCTTCAGGTGTTGACGGTGGTAGTTACACGGGTTAGACAAGTCAACGTACGTCAATTCGCTTTTTCTTCTAGCCAAAAGCTTCAATTGACATGAATGGGATGTAGTCCTTCGATCGTATGTTTTCCATCTCAACATATAACTATTGAGTTTACTCATGTAAGAAGTCGCCGCACTGACGGTCTTGGTGGGTCTCTTCTCCGCGCTCCGATATCTGTGAGATGAGCTGAAATGAAATCTATTTTAGATCTTGGACTGGTTGTTAATGTTCAAGCTGGAAGTCTCGCTTATCTGGGCCTCGCAGCGGAGTGTGATGAAGATGTTGTACTTGGTCACGCGCTATCTGCCATTCGTCGTTCTCTCTTGCTTCCTGTATCGTGAGCCTCCCTTGCGCCTTAACTTGGGATTGATCTCCACCACTTACGTGGCTTTATTCCAATAGATGACTTTGGCTTCACCTTATCCAAACATGCGTGCAAGATAGTATATGATATCGGGGTGTGTAGGTATTTTTCGGGTTAAAATATTTCTACCTATCGTCCGATATGAACTACCCACTCGACAGGGACATTCATTATCAGCAATAGCTTCTCGGAATGTGGGTGCTCCTTGTTTCCGCGATTTTTTTCTCACTAAGCTTTTCTCTCTGGGCTTACTGTTATACAGCAATCCTAACGACGAGAACATGGGCTGTTTGGGGGAAGGGGAAACGCCTAACATATGTCCTGTTTGGAACTTTTACCTTCATGTGGTTGTCAATTTTCACTCTCGCAGGACTATATACGAAGGCAACTGGGCGTGAGTGTTCCATCATTGCGTCAAGCTAAATTAATGTTGTCTTGGAATAGACGAGATATCGCCCGCCCCTCAGTTGATTGGATGCCTGGACTATAGTGAGGGCTTATATATGGTACCGGGTCTTGCGATGATTGTAATCTATGATATAGGTATGCGTCTTCTCCCTCGGAATGGCTACCTTGCTTCTTGCGCTGATACTCTACGCCCAGGAATGCTGTTTCTGATGGTCACTCGGGGAATATCGGCTGGTAAGCAACTTCAACTATCTTTTCCGCTAAGATTCGACTCATGTGTGGGCAGTCCGGTCAGGTGAAGGTTCGCGACTTTTCAGGGTTGTCTTTCGCGATGGTGAGTGTTCGTCCAATTTGTTAACTGTACACATTAATCGACGCATTTCCTTGGAGGCATTATCTACTACATTTATTTATTTGGTGCGTAACTGGGCTCCGTCTGGAGTAGACTGACTAAAGCTGCTCCAGCCCTTTCATTGCTGAATATTATTATCATCGCCACGCTTCCGGTACGTTGATTGCTGGTATTACCAGTCTCGACATGGTCTCAAGTCAAGCTGTTCGTCTCCACAGAGGGATCTGTACGTTATTTTAGTGGTGTACGTCCACCGTTCCTGCCTTATTGTCGTTCTATCTCTGATCTACATACGACTTGTTTCAGCTTTGAAGTTGTCATTCACTCTACATTGGCTTGCCGTGTGGTTCTACACATACGTGAGCAGGCGCGCAAGCAGGAGAGGCTGTGGAGTCAGCAGGATGGCCAGACGTCGAACAGTTTGGCAGTGTCTTCGATCAGATTTCAAGAAACACAGGGTGTTATTTAGGCCAAGAACGGCTGGTTTATAGATTCTGCTTCCGTGCCACACAGGGGAGTTGTCCTGTGAAGGTGGGGAAACCTAGATATGCTGCTTCTAAATGACCTATTGAACGATAAAGATAATAACATAAGAACCTGTTGAAACAACCTAATCACCCTAGAAGCTGGCATTAAGGCCACGGTGAGACCTGGTCTCCAACAAGTGGCGTACTGGGCGTGTATTTATTTCTGATAACCTTTTCTATTGGGTGGTCCAGAAACCAAAAGAGAAGTTCAGAAGCGAAAGGAACGGAATACATAAGGATCTATTTTGGTTGAGATACCGGTATGCGCCCACAATCGATGCCGCCCGGCGCCCTGGGTCTAAGGCTCTACCGACAGGTGACAAAATAAAACTGCTCCTTCATTAATATGTTAGAAAAGGTTGCGCCCAGCGTATCTGACCTTTTCGAAAGACCTCCCAATTCAGTGGTACCGGTTATTGATTCTCTTACATTGTTTGCAACTGACGCTCCGATGTACGGTGGCGTGGGAAACTGCCGCCCGAGGGCCATTGCCTTCACCTCCGAGTTCTTATTCCTGTATCCAATGTATGTCCCTTTCTCCATCACGGTATTTAATCAAGCTAGAAGTGTCCAATCTATCTGTAGAGAACGGGCACGTGTTGCGATTCTGTGCAATGTCCAGAAGGCGGCCACCAGTGTGCCAGCCCCCCGGCGAGAGACCCAATATAACATACGTTGGAGCCGAAGCTTGCTATAAATTGGTAGTGTGTATCTTTAGAAGGGAGTATTTCATAGCGTTCGAGGGTTATGTTTTGTTATTGCCTTCTCCCTGCCACGCCAACGTTTCTCCGCCTTTCTACACTATAGTAAATGCAGTCGAGGAACAGCATCACCTGTTGAAGATAGCAATCACACGTATCAGGCTTGTCAATGTATGTCGAATCACCCGTTCTGAGTCCTGAAATGCTGCTGACGCGAGGGGTTGCAGTATACTAGTCAGACGTGGTTCTCAACACGTGTAAAATGAATCACTCAAGTGGGACGAGAAAGTTGCTTCACTGACAGTCCTGGTGAGTCAGCTCCCTGCATCTCAATGTCTGTAAGGTGAGCTGATAGGATCTGCCCGCTATTGAGATCTTGGGCTGGTTGTTGATGCTGAAGCTCGAGGCTTTACTAATCCGGGCCTCGCCATGGAGCGTCATGAAAATCTTATACTTGTATACGACAATACCAGCAGGGAGTTTTTGGAAATGGTATGTAGTGAAGGACTGGTGAACTTTGAGGATGCGTGGAGAGGTTCTCGTACCTCGGAATGTGAAGGATACTTTCTTGGTGTGGATGTGAGGTCGCTTTAGGGACTGCCGTACTTCACGGAAATGCTGGCTGGCTACCACTTTCGTGCGGCTCTTCCATCAGTTAAGGTGCGTCTTGGTCTCTGGGGTTCGGGGGCATAGTTTTTCCACGCTTAGTATGTTCCCGTGTGCCTTTTTTGATTATCTGTGGCTTGATAGCGGCAATTGCATCTAACATATGCGAGAAGATGGAGATGAACTAACTGACCTATTCATATATCATCGAAGGCACGGTCCGGTGATGAAGGTAGCGCATATGAATAGGGTCACCTACAGGCTGTGAGGCATACCATCGACGTCGCACATGCGTTCTCTGCAATTTCCTGTACTGCTCTATTTGAACGTGTTATGTTCTTCTTCCCCCAGACCTTAGCAGTAATGTATATGGTGATGCCAAACCTATAGGACTGTGCGCCGCATTCCGGTCACTTAGGGGAAATACGTGGTTCTGGGAAAGCGGAGCTTCCGAAGTTGTATCAAAGAGGCATCAACACGGCATCAATTGTGCGATGGGAGATTTTGTTCGGCTGATGCGGGATATCTGCCCTCCCAGTGATATATTCCCTGCATGTTCGAATGTTTCAGGATGGCGTATTTATCTCACCTCAATCTGCTTCGGCGCTCAGCGCTCAGCATTGAATGTATTCTTATCGTTAATACCTTGGGTACCTAGTAACCTTGGGCAACACCCTAGATCGGGATATTGAAATCAACACAGCTGGGGTATGGAGGCACTTTTTCGTGTGCGGGCTACAGGAGTATAATTGTGTGTGTTACCGCTGCAACGAGGCCGGTTGATTGATTTAAGGATTGCCTCGAGATGTATGCGTTTCGAAGACAGAGTCACCGCCAGCATCTAAAAAAGCTCTCTAAACACAGCGCACGTTGCTCCCGGTTTGACATTGAAGTGTGTTGCATCAGTGGTGTTTATTTTTAATCAAGGAAGGGAGAGATATTAGATGGCGTTAAGAGGACATAGGTTACTGTTTCTCCCTCGCCGCTCAGTAGTTTACCATATCATGGCAAGTCAATCTAAGGACCAGCTTCAGGCCTTGATGGTCATAGTTGCACGGGTTAGACAAGTCAACGTATGTCAATTCGCCTCTGCTTCTAGCCAAAAACTCAATTGACATGAATGGGATGTAGTCCGCCAACAGTATGTTTTCCATGCCAACATACACATAATGGGTTTACTCATGTAAGAAAGTCGCTGCACTGACGGTCTTGGTGGGTCTCTCAGACTCTGTGCTTCAATATCCATGAGATAAGCTGAAAGAAATCTATTTCAGGCCCTTGATTGGTTGTTAATGTTCAAGCTGGAAGTCTCGCTTATCTGGGCCTCGCAGCGGAGTACAATGAAGGCGTTGTACTTGGTCGTGCGCTTCCTGCCATTCGTCGTTCTCTTTTGCTTCGTGTATTGTGAGCCTCCCTTGCGCCTTAACTTGGCATTGGTCCCCACCACTTATGTGACTTTATACCTATAGATGAGTTCGGCTTTGCCTTATCCGAACATATGTGCAAGACGGTATATGATATTGGGGCGTGTAGGTAGTTTTTCGAGTTGAGGATTTCTGCTTATTGTTCGACATAATTCGCCCATTTCGACAGGGACATTCATTATCAGCATTAGCTTCTCGGAATGTGGGTGCTTTTCGTTTCTACGTTACCTTTTCCCCACGAAGCTTTTCTTTCTGGCTTTTTGTTATACAGTAATCCTAACGACGAGAACGTGGGCTGTTTGGGGAAAGGGGAAGCACATGACATGTGTCCTGTTTGGGAGCTTTACCTGCGTGTGGTTGTCAAATTTTATTCTCGCGGGACTATATACGAAGGCAACGGGGCGTGAGTGCTCCATCGTTGCATCAAGCCGAACTAACGTCGTCTCTGAATAGATGAAGTATCACCCGCTCCCCGGTTGATTGGGTGCCGGACTCATAGTGCGGGTTTATATTTGGTGCCGGGTCTCGCGCTGATCGTAGTCTATGATATAGGTATGTGGCTTCTCCCTCGGAATGGCTGTATTGCTTCTTGCGTTGATACTCTACGCCTAGGGATGCTGCTTCTGATGATCACTCGGGGGATGTCAACCGGTAAGCAACTTCAGTCATCTTTTCCGCTAAGGTTTGACTTGTGTGCGGGTAGCCCTGTCAGGTGAAAGTTCACGACTTTTCAGGGTTGTCTTTCGTGATGGTGAGTGTTCGTCCAATTTGTTAACTGGGCACATTGATTGACACATTTCCTTGGAGGCATTATCTACTACATTTACTTATTTGGTGCGTAACAGGGCTCCGTTTGGGGTGGATTGACTAAAGCTGCCCCAGCCCTCTCATTGCTGAATATCATTATCATCGCCACACTTCCGGTGCGTCACTTGCCGGTATTACCACTCGGCATGGCCTCAAGTCAAGCTGTTCGTCTCCACAGAGGGATCTGTACGTTATTTTAGTGGTGTACGTCCGCCGTTCCTGCCTTATTGTCGTTCTATCTCTGATCTACATACGACTTGTTTCAGCTTTGAAGTTGTCATCCACTCTACATTGGCTTGTCGTGTGGTTCTACACATACGTGAGCTAGGGCGCAAGCAGGAGAGGTTGTGGGGTCAACGGGATGACCAAACGCGGAACAGTTTGGCAGTATCTTCAATCAGGTTTCAAGAAACACAGGGTGTTATCTAAGCTAGGAATAGCTGGTTTGTAAATTCTGCTTCCGTGCCATACAGGGGAGTTGCCTTACGAAGGTGGAGAAAGCTAAGTTTGCCGCTTCTAAATGACTTATTCAACGGTAAAGATAGCACACAGGAACCTGCTGAAGCAACTTAATCACCCTAGAAGCTAGCTCTAAGGCCGCCGTGAGACCTGCTCTCCAACAAGTGGCGTACCGGGTGTGTGTTTGTTTCTGATAATTTTTTCTATGAGATGGTCCGGAAACCAAAAGGGAAGTTCAGAAGCAAAAGGAACGGAATACATAAGGATCCATTTTAGTTGAGATACCGGTCTGCGCTCACAATCAATGCCGCCCGGTGCCAAGGCCTAAGGCTTTACTGATGGGTGACTAAGTAAAACTGCTCCTTCATTAATATGTTAGAAAAGGTCGCGTCCAGTATATCTGACCTTTTTGAAAACCTCCCAATTCGATGGTACTGGTCATCGATTCTCTTACATTGTTTACACTTGAACTGACGCTTCGATATATAATGGCGTGGGAAACTGCCACCCCCCCCGGCGACCAACTGCTGGAGAGAATGACCGCTATATCTTCACTTCCGAGTCTTTTTCCTGTATCCGATGTAAGTCCCTTTCTCCGTCGCGGTATTTCGTCAAGCTAGGGGTATCCAATCTATCCGTGGAGAACGGGCACGTGTTGCGATTCTGTGCAATGTCCAGAAGGCGGCAAGGTAGCACCACCAGCGCGCCAGCCCCCGGCGAGAGACCCAATATAACATACGTTGGAGTCGAAGCTTGCTGTAAATTGGTAGTTTCTATCTTTAGAAGGGAGTATTTCATAGCGTTCGAGGGTTATAGATTGTTACTGCCTTCTCCCTACCACGCCAACTTTTCTCCGCCTTTCTACACTATGGCAGATGCAGTCGAGGAACAGCTTCACCTGTTGAAGATAGCAATCACACGGATTAGGCTTGTCAATGTATGTCGACTCACCCGTTCCGAGTTCTGAAACGCTGCTGACGCGAGGGGTTGCAGTATACTAATCGTACGCGGTTCTCAACACATGCAAAATGAATCACTCAAATAGAACGAGAAAGTCGCCTCACTGACAGTCCTGGTGAGTCAGCTCCCTGCATCTCAACGTCTGCAAGATGGGCTGATAGGATCTGCCCGCTATTGAGGTCCTGGACTGGTTGTTGATGCTGAAGCTCGAAGTTTTACTAATCTGGGCCTCGCCATGGAGCGTCATGAAAGTCTTATACTTAATCACCCGCTATGCACCTTTCGCCGTCGTCTCTTTCATCATGTATCGTGAGACTCCTTTGCCTTCCAACCACAATTGACCTGTTGCTCAAATGGCCTTACAACTGTAGATCAATTTGGCTATGCCTTATCCGAACATGCATGCAAAACCGCATATGACCTCGGGGCATGTAGGTTCCTGTCAAATCAGGGATGTCTTTTTTGACACACTCTGTCCCTTCGACAGGGTCGTTCATTGTCAGTACCAGTTTCTCAGAATGTATGTACTTCCTTTATTCGTGTTATATCTTACTGAGACCTTCATTCTGCGCTTATGTTATGCAGCAATTCTTACGACGCGTACATGGGCTGTTTGGGGAAAGAGGAAATGGTTAACATATGCCTTACTTGGGGCATTCAGTTTTGTGTGGTCGTCGATTTTCACTATTGCAGGATTCTACTTGGAAAAAACTGGCCGTGAGTATTTCGTCATCTTGTTAAACAGTATAACATGGACCCCTTCGAAAGACCAGGTATCCCCTGCTCCCCAGTTAATCGGGTGCCTCCTTGACAGCGCAGGCTTATATTTGGTGCCGTGCTTCGCACTGGTAGTGTTATATGATATGGGTGTGTAACTTCTCTCTTTCAATGGCCGTGTTGTTTCTCATTATGATACCGGGCCTCAGGCATGCTTATCCTAATGGTCACTCGAGGGATAAGAACAGGTAAGATACTGGAGACTTGTTCCCTCGCCGAGATGCGATTCATGTGCGGTCAGTCCGGATAGGTGGTGGTTCACCACTTTTTAGAGTAGTCTATCGTGACGGTGAGCGTTTATTCAACTTTTGTTCACCTGCGTATTGACTCGTGCGCCTCCGTAAGGTATTATCTACTACATCTACTTATTTGGTGCGTAACGGAGGCTCAATCGGGGGCGCTATCCCAACCCTGTTATAGGACTTTCACTGTTAAACATCATCATCATCTCCACACTTCCGGTATGTTGAACTTCTACGTCACTACTCATTGTTACGGACCCTAAGTCGAGTCGCTCATCTCGGTAGAGGGACTTGTATGTGCTTTTAGTGATGTATGTGCCCTGACCCCATGCCGTTGCTATTCCACAATTGAACTCACATGCTACCTGCTCAGTTTTGAAGGTGTCGTTCACTCCGTGTTGGCTTGCCGCGTCGTACTACACATACGCGAACAAGCGCACATGCAGAAGATTTTATGGAGCCAGAGAGAGGACGACACAGGAGACAGTTTGCCATTGTCCCCACTCAGGTTTCGGCAGACCCAGGGCGTTATTTAGGCGAGAGATGGATGGGTTCTCTCCAAGTAGTAGATGTTTCAATAAGCAGCTGAAGTGCTATCCCACAAAAATATGTACAATAGGCACAGCTGTGGTGTTCAGCCTGGTGGTTGGTAATAAAATTCAGCGGTGTGAAGACGCTTCCCACGTCCTTGTCTTGCCAGGCAGTGCATTCTTGGAGCTTGAGGTTGTCTAACCTGTCTACAGAATTGTGGCTCGATTGCAAGCTGATCACGGATGACTCGAACCGTATTAAAACTCAACTCATATTCAGATAGGAAAAATCTTCGCACCCAAGGACAAAAAGAAGCGTCACCTGAGCGATTCGAACACTCGCGGTCAAAGACCAACCGCTAGCAGCTACTCGAGTAGCAGGCGATCCCGTTAACCACTCCGGCAAAGTGACTTGCGAAATCGTCAAAATAATGTTTATATAATTTGTTTAAAGGTAACACGACCAAACTGAAAATGATTTCCGGACGTCCGAAAATACTGGATTTGTGACTCCTTAGATGCGTTTGCGCATCCAAACTCTTCCTCCCCTTCCAGACCTCAAGGCTTGGTTCACTCCAGATGCCTGCCAAGTGCCAAATTCGATATTGGAATTCAAGGGGCTTTTGTGCTCCCAGATAGTCATGTTGAAGAACATTGGGATCACGCAAGGGGATATTCAACTGCTCCTGGATGAATTCGAACTTTTGAACGAGAGTCCATATGCCGCAGCTCTGAGGGATGGTGATCTTGTTTGCATCAAAGCTTGGCCTGGTTTCGGACAATCTCGCAAGTCAAAAGTAGAGAAAGAAGAAAAAGGTGCGTCCTCCAACTTTTGAGCTGTGGTGGTGTGACGTATATCTCCTGCATAACAGGGGTGAACTCTCGTCCCTCGAAAAAGAGAAAACGCGCAGGAGAAGGCAAGGACCTCGGGAAGAGGAAGAGGAAGTCAAAAATAAGGAAAGTAGATGAGTCTGATTCAGAAGATAGCGGCGATTCTTCTTCCTCCTCATCCTCGTCTTCAAGTTCCTCATCTGCCGAGTCTTCGTCCTCATCCTCATCCTCGACCTCCTCTACGTCTTCATCGTCCTCTTCAACCTCCGAAGAACCAGGCTCATCCGATTCCGGATCCACCTCTTCCTCATCTCCCCCCTCACCCCGACCGTCCAAACATCCCGCCGAAAAACTTCGTTCAGCCGCCGCTGCGACTGCTACACACAGAGCCACTCCCAAACCAATACCTCTGGGACCCTTTGTCCCGCCGGGACAAGGCAAACCAACGACTCATGCCCGGAACCTTCGCCGCAAACGGCTACGCGCAGCACAGGCAGAGGCACGTGCCTTAGCAGCTCTGGAGCAAACGCAAACAGCTCAGACTCTCGCTTCGCCGCCTCGAGGTATGTCTCAAGCTAATGCCATCCTTCTTGGTCAATGTACTGCCTCTCAACCCGCGAGTGTTGACAATGGGAAAGGGAAAGACAAAGAAATGGGACAGCTGATGAGTATGGATGAGGATATGCGAGCAGAGGCGGGGGCAGTAATGGAGGAGAGGAGGGAAGTGATGATGGCCTCGCTAGGGAACAAGAACAAGAAAAAAGGGTATAAGCAGTTCTTAATGGGGCCTGTACCAAAGAAGATTGTGTTTGAGGAAGGGGGGGAGACGACTGTTTCTGGTTCTGGAGAAGTGTCGGGTTCGGGTTCGGCGCCGGTGTCACTACCACTACCACAGGCCTCAACGTCGAAGGAACAGATTCTAACTTCGACCCGGTTTCAGGCAATTCCACCCTCCACGTCACAACAACCACTGCCTCGTCTTATACCCCCTTCCGAGATACAGGAACGTGGAGAGTTACCACCAAATATATTCGTCACTAGCGTTGACGTTGAAGCGGATCTGTGGAACTCGAATGGGAGGAAGAAAAATAAGGGGAAAAAGCAGAAGAAAGCCGACGCCTCGTACGAGTATGATTACGCGTATGATCGGTCCTACAACGATGGCGATGGGTACCAAGCCGATGCAGACATGACGCTACCATACGATGACGAAGGGCATGCAGAGGAAGCGAAGGTTGAGGCTCAGCCTAAATCTCAGTCCGAGCCCACAGCACAAGTCACCACATTCGACTGGATCAACGCTGAGAAATCTTTCGACAACGCTCCAAAGGTCACACAACTGGACGATCTCAAACAAGCACATATAGCTGGTTGGAAGGTAAACGCTTACCGTCCTCGTTTTCGTATGATGTAACTGATCCTTGTGTGATTTACAGAGCCTAGATCTAAATCCTCAAACATTCACACCAGAAATCCTCCTTATCGCAGCCAGAGTCCTCGAAGTATCATTTCCTACATCCACGGTCAAAGTACAACGCCTCCTCAGACCCGTTGACCCTAACCTTGTGTTTTCTGGATTCCTGGCGCCAGTGGACGCAAGTGGCGGAGATAGTGTTGGAGAGATAGAGGAATATCATTGGAACGATATCCAGCTTTCGGATTGGCGCGTTTTACAGACCCTGTAGCCATGGATTACGTTCCACTTATGTCTATCTGGCGTTATAGCTCGGGTCCTTGATGCATCTGCTTACCCCCTCGAACTGATTGCCCCACCATCCTCAGCCTCACGTCACAAACTGGAGGCGCCACCTTCACGGTCCTAGAACATTTAGGATAACACTCTTCCCGCCGTAAATTATCCGTTCGCCGTGTTAGGCCTCCTTATTGGTTCCATACCCAGCTTATCGATATCAAGATCCTACGAACTGCCATCAGCTCTCAGACAAGCTGCTGATATGTGTTTGTTAGTCCAACGTTTATGATCTTTATGAACCGCCTGACTCTCCTTCCATCTTGATGACTTCGGTGAGAATCACAAGAGAACATCAACACCCAAATCTGACATTGTTGGCGCATCATCGTCTTCTTGTTCACGACTCGTAAATGTGTTTTCCTAAGTTGCGAAAACCCTCAACAATGCATATAATATGCACTCGGAGCGGGAATGTTCGATGAACCAGATTCCTTCCCCCACTTCAACTCCCAGAATTGGTTGTGGGTGTTTCTGGAGGTGTACATCCTCTGCGCGGGACATGCCAGTAACTTGAACTTCGCGTGCAAAGAAGCCAGTTTTTCTGTGATTCTACGCAGGAATAAGGGTGCATCTCATCATGTGGTAGCTATGTCATGTCACCTGCGAGATGCTCATAAATGTATCAAACACCTTGATCGGAACCCACCACTAAGCATATGGCCCTCTATTCTAGGTCTTACCCCAAACTTCACGCCACATGCACTGAGCTGTTTTGAGGCGCAAAGGTCACCATAACATGTGCACGAATCATCAGCGTTTCCGCCATGCAGGGCGAGGTCACAACATGACCACCTGAAATTACCTTGGCGTCACCGATCACCACGCTACATTCAAAATCAAGAATTGAGGTGTGGTAAAAGAAATACAGGGGTCTATTTTTCTCCAGGTTGTGAGTATCAGGATGGAAAACCATCTGATGGCCTGGGCCTGGTAGACATCTTACCATCGTGCATGTCATACCTCTACTAAGTACGCCATCTATCTGGTCAAATTCTGCCTCATCCGGTCAAAATCCCGCCTAGGAACAACTTCGCCAACGTTTTGAAACGAATCGACCACATGCTACCGGACGTACTCATTCTCTGGTCACCTATTGAGGCTGAACAAAAAGCTATAAAACAGCGCATCCCACCGGTTGCAGATAGATTGGCGCAGCCATGTACTTCTCCCTCCTCCCCGTTGCACTACTCTACACTTTGCACACACTTCTTCCGACTTCCTTGGCGCAAGGCGGTCGTATCCTAGACAGAGAGGTCGCATTCGGCTCCCACAGGAAAGGAGTATCGTACACCCTGACCACAATTCAGGAGCGGGAGCTGCTCCAAATCAGACAATCATGCCCATTCGGGAGCATTGAATGTGACGATGGTATGACTCACGTAGCTTCTCACTGCAACTTGAGAAATTAAATCGTTATCAAATATAGGAGGATGCTGCCAGTTGGGTAACACTTGCGTGGTCATTCGAGGCACACCAGGGTGTTGTCCCCTCGGAAGAATCTGCGATAGCATTGGTCCTGAATGTGACGATCCCGACAAGTTTGACCCTTGCCCAAACGATGACTTCTGCTGTGGTGAGTAACTAACTACCTTCATGTTAGATATGCTAGTACGAGTCTAAGTATTCACTTACTCCCGTCTCCCATCTAAACAGCTCCAGGAGATATTTGCTTCAGGGACAGCAACAATAAACGGAGATGCCGCGATGGCGGTGGTGGAGGAAGGCCAACAACCTCCACTCATCGGACTACCCGTACCAGCACGACTGACCGTCTCGACACCTCCAAAATTGATCTTCCTAGTAAGCGCAGACCCATAGTGATGTCGCAATTTAATGACGAGGCATTTAGCCACCACTACATCGCTGCAGCTAACAACGCCATCGGCCCCAACCCTGGCTACGACTGATGACCCTCCGGCTTCATTCACTCCGCCACCTGGAACAACTTTTGGACCTACCTTCGGAACGATCACCTCATCCATCGGGCCACCGCAACCCCAAGCGACTTCGCTGAGTGGTGATTCTGCATCGGTCGGGGTAACGTGGCTCCAAGGCTTTGTCATTATCCTCCTAACTGGATTTGGCCTTGCGTTGTGATAACCTTCGTTCCGCCTGAAGCTTCATTTTTTTATGTTGCGTGTTGGTGGTGTTTTGGTATAGGTATATTCAATGATCGCTGTAAAATGATGTGTTCAAATGGATTGGATTCGGTATTTCCGCAATTTAGCGTATGCTTCCAAGATTTCCGAGGAGAATTGGGTAGAATACTGGACCGTCGAACGAACAGTCAATGTTGCATTGGGACCGGCATGACTCAAGCCAAAAATCTGCAGGCAACTCTACAACGTTGCCGGGTGTCCGCGGAGAGGCTCATGACATGCAGCTCAAGATCGCCCGTTTGAAAGATCTTTTGGCATCTGAACTCAAGGAATGGCTGAATTGCTCGTTCACCTTTCAATTTTTAAATTACATACGCGAGCTATCCACCTGTATGGTGTATCCAGCCCTATGATTTACTTTTTGATGAATCAGATTGGTTCCATCAGAGACCGTAGAGTTAAAGACAAGGGCTACATCAGTGGCCAGCTCGTTTCTCTTTTCCATCCACAAGACATGGTGCATGAATGATCGATAATCAGAAGGGCTACGAAGTTCGAACTTTTTTATCAACTTGACAACGAACGACGAACTCAAGTCAAGGGCATAAGAGTGAAACGTAGCAGGGGGTGTCATCGACAGCGTTATTGCGAATACACTTGTAATGAAATGTAACCAATGACCAATCCCATCTTCTTTTTAAATAGAGTAATTGCGCCAAGCCCATTACGCCTTGGTTCTTTGTTGATCATTTCAGTGTTGATGCGATGCGGACTGATTTTGCGACCGGTGACTCTGTCCTATCTCACGTCAGTCAGGCTAAAGAAGTTTTATGAGCTTTGGTAGAAGCACATGTCCTACCAAATGATAGTCACCAGCTGGTAAGGTGTACCAAATTGCCAACCTGCATGAATATGATCCGCCGAAACTGAACTACAGCGGAACTATCAGGATCGTTGGCGAAGTTATTGGCCAGCAAGGGAATTACGAACCTAGTTAGTACGATTTTCGATGTTCTTTTCCTTGATTCGAAGGCGTTTATTTCTATCCCTTAATGAAGCTTGTGGTAAGTGCGATAAATGACTCCACGCCCTTGACATCGTAGCCATCTCAACACTGCCCACGTCAGGTCATTACGCCATTGGACACACTGTCCATCTGGTTGACGCACACTTTTTATAGACGTGATACGACCAACCTGAACAAATTTGCCTACTTGCCTACACAGCCGTTCTCCTAGCGTTCGTTGAGCCAAACGGGGGGGTATTAAATAGTGGCTGCCATAGGAAAACATCATCTTCCCTCTCTGAGTCCTCCCAGATATATCATTCTACATGTTAAATGAAACTCTTCCAATTGCCTCATTACGAGGCGGTCAGGCCGTAGGTGGTAGCGTTGCACCCCACTTCCCTAGTACGGGTGCTCGATCCCTGCCGGTCGAGCCATGGATTAGAGCCAACCCACCCGTAAAGATCCCTCGAGATGTAATTCAGGGGCGGGAGCCTGCAGTGGTTGGCAACCCGCTCCAGATCAGACAGTCATGTCCTCCTGCTAGCATTTCATGCGATGATGGTATGTGCTGCGCCTTTCCCCACGGCTCAAGCGAATAATTCATTATTATGTTATAGGGGGTTGCTGCCAAGTGAGCACCTATTGCACAGTCGTCCGCGGTACACCAGGATGCTGTCCCGTTGGGAAGGTTTGCACTAGCATCTCTGACCAATGCGACAGTCCCAGTGACCTGCCTTGCCCAAACGACGATTTTTGCTGCCGTGAGTAGCTTTTGTTTTATTACATGTTCTATTATCAATCAAAGCTTTCACGGTTGATTCCTCTCCAACTCTAGCTGCGGGATCCACATGCTTCAGGGACACCAGCAACACACGTCGGTGCCGCGATGGTGGAGGCGGAAGCGGAAGCGGAGACGAAGGAAATACTCCAGACTTAACGAATTCTGGTTCTGGTTCGACCAATGCTGCACCCAGACGAGTGGGAGTGATACGGTTCTGGGGTCTCGCTGCCGTTTTCGTAACTGGACTTTCCCTTGTATTATGATGCTTTTATTGCTCGTCGTAAATGTGAATACACGGAATCATGCTGTTAACTCGTTTATCACCATCTCCGTACCGCTTTTGCTTACCCAGTACGGTATCATGCAGATTACATGGACTTGAACGCTCGCACGGCATCAGTTTCGTGATTATTGGATCACATACACACAGGAGAATGTTTCAATAATTAGATTTTTGAAGTTCTTTCGTTGTCAGTTTCTTGACTTGAAGGTGTAATATCCCCCATTCCCGTACGGCGATTACTGGGGACGGTACGACAAGTTCCTGTATTTCAGCTAGAATAGTAATCGAAGGAGACAGAGGCCGCTTGTTTCTATCCTTTGAAATGACTTACAGTGGCAAGCGTGATAAATGGTTCCGCACCCTTGATATCGTAGCCATCTCAACGAGTCTCACTGGGCACACGTCAGGTCATTACGCCAAACACCTGGGCACACACCTCTTTATAGGCATGATATGACGGGCTTGAACCAATTTGCCTACATGCTACACAGCCGTTCTCTGAACACTCTTTGAGCCAGAATGGGGAAGTATAAAATAGTACATCTCGCGGACCGCTACGGCCCGCAGTGATTATCACGGGTAACCCGGGGGTAAAATTGAGTGTACTCGCACCCGTACCCGCAGACACCCGTACCCGCCAACAAGGGTGACAGGTTGCGCGGGTGTAAGTGGAGGGTCAGGCGGGTATGAAACCCATGCGGGTTATATTCGCGGGTGTCATATTCCAATCCCTCTGAAGTTGCTCTATGAGCATGTTCAGTTTCATTCACATCATTCTTCTAGTTGAGCTTACCTAGCTCTTCTTCAGTCGTCTCTTTCTCGTTATTGTCCCCTCCCCAGAATCTCTTTTTGTGTCATTTATACTTATATGATCGCCTGGGTCGTCTTCCTCATCAGCTGTACGTGCTATTTGCAGTTTGTTTTCATTATAGGACTAATCAACTGGGTAATTTTTGCCTAATCACCACTTAAATACATGGTGCGTTGGTTGCAGCTTGCAGGCTGTCATGGCACCCCGCTCTCCTCTGCTGTGATTCCCTATAAGGAACTCACCCACCATACCAGCCTCAAGGGTATGGGTATTGTGTGGGCAGCCAATGCACCTACCCGTACCCATACCTGTCTTCACCCGTGCCTGTCACCCGCGGGTTGTACATGCACCCGTGAAAATCACTAGCTACGGGAAACACCATCTTCCTTTTCCGAGTCCTTCCAGGTACATTATCCTGCATGCTGCATGAAACTCTTCTAGCTCCCTCACTACAAGCTAGCCAGGCTGTAGGCAGTAGGGTTGCACCCAATCTCCCTGGTATGGGTGACCGATCCCGCCGTTTGAGCCATGGATTAGAGCCAACCCACCCGTGAAGATCTCTCGAAATACAGTTCAAAAGAGGGAGGCCGCAATAGTTGGAGGCCTGCTCTAAACCAGACAGGCATGTCCGCATGGTTCCACTCCATGCAGCGATGATATGAGCTACGTTTTTCTCCACATGTGAAGCGTCTAAGGCTAAACCATTATTATGTTACAGCAGAGAGATACTGCCTAGTGAATATCTACCGCATAGTCATCCGCGGCGCACCAGGACACTGTCACATTGGTCATCGGTAGGGCTCGTCCGCCGTTTCTGACCAATGCGACAGCCTCAGTGACTTGCCTTGCCCAAATTATGGTTTTTGCTCCCTTCAATACTTAGCTGCGGGATCCACATGCTTCAGGGACACCAGCAGCACACGTTGGTGCCGCTACGAAGGAGGCGGAAGTGGAGGCGGAGACGAAGGAACTATTCCAGACTTGACGAATTCTGATTCTGATTCGGTCAGCGGTGCATCCAGACGAGTGGGAGTGGTGCGCCTCTAGGGTCTTGCTACCGTTCTCGTAACTTGACTTGCTCTTGTATTATGATGTTTTTATTGCTTGTCGTAAACGTGAACGGGCGGTATCATACTGTTAACTCGTTTATCGTCGTCTTCGTACTGCTCTTGCTTACCCAGTATGGTATCATGTAGATTACATGGGCTGGAACACTCGCGCAGCATCGGTTCGTAATTATTGAATCACACATACACAATAAGAGAAAGTTCCAATAGTTAGTGTCCAAGCGTCATGCTCTTGGAAGGCTAGCATTATTGGGTTCTTTCCTTCCTCTTTAGAGCTACCACACACAATGTCACCAGTGAAAGGGCGAAGATAAAAAGTTCAAACTCCAACGTGTATGAAAGGTACCCACCGTTCGTGAGCTACACCTTTCTCTCGAAGATACCGTACTGCTTTCCTCAGGCCCTCCGCGGATTCGCGAATGTCGATCCCTTCGTGATTCATGATGGTCTCATAGACGATCTTGGTGACAACAGGAGCATCCAAATCACAAATGCTCCATAGGGTCCCGATAGCCCCTTTGAAGCCAGCTGCCATGAAGCCTCCCGCTAGATGTATCGACTCGTTCATGTTTTTCTCATCTCCAGTTGCAGTTTGACACGCTGAAAGAACCACGAGTTGTGCTGAGCGCAGATCTTCTGCCAGAAGCCGCTCTAGTGTAAGGATGCCACTGTGGAAGATGAGTCCGCTTTCGAGAGGCCTATCATGATCTTGCTTGCCGTGACAGGCGAGGTGTACGATGTGGGAAGATTTGATGGCATCCAGAACTCTTTCGACTTGAGCGGCTTCGTCTTCGAGTTTGGTCAGACGTAACCAGGATGTCCGATGTTGCGCAAGATGCGAGATGACCTCGACCTCGTCTTTGACACAGGCTAGAGAGGACCAACCCTCGTACTTGCTTACCCCGACGACTGACATCCGAACCTGTTCGCCTGTTCCCAAATCGCTGGATGCCCCATTTCGTGCCTTAACCAACGACTCTAGGGTGTGAGTGTAGGATTGTGTGTAAGGAGAGTCGATCGGGGCAGCAGCATGGAGAGGGAAACAGGTGAAGACATCGGAGGGACACCACCATATTCGTCCCGTGGTTACTCCGTTCTAGTGTAAATAAGTAGTCAGCCATTGTTGGCACACAAACAGGCCCGGATGATCACATTTTCGAGCTCTTTGAACACGGGATCCACAATCCCATTCCATAGCCAATCGAGGACCTCCTCAAACTCGTCTGAGTTAATCGATCCTCGAGGGGGCAGGGGCTTCGAAGGTTTTCCAGCGCGGCCAGAATTATTGTCATCAGCCGTCCCTCGGAGGGCGTTGCATCGGTGTAGGAGCGTCATCAACTTCCGAGTAAACCTATCCACTGCCTCTTGCGTAACTCCAGGCAGGCCCAAGGCCACTGGAACTTTGTTTGCGCCTAACAAGATCAACGCATGCGCAAAGTTAGCGTAAGCATGGCTCAGCATAATCACCGGGCCATCACTTGCTGCAACGGCCAACTCCTTGTACGGGAGTGGAAGTAGTAACCTGTCGAACCCGGATTTGGTCCGAATCTCATTTATCACCCTCCTGTGCTCAACTGCAGCCTCCATCCTCTCATCGCTGACAGTGGCGGGATCGAGGCTCATGGAGTCAGTGGGATCTGGATTCGAGAGCTGAAGTAGCTTCGCGGACGAGGCAGCTAACCTCTGTGCGAGGGTGGGATGGGCCCGCTCGAGTTCTTGAACCTCGCCCCTGAGTTGTAGCAGTTGTCTGTAAGTGGTAGAGAGACCTTGTTCATAGTACTCGATCGCTAGATCGACCCTGTTTCCAAAATCGACTGCAGCCGCGGTGGCCATCGCATGAATTGAAGGGAAGAATCCCAAAGTTTTTCCGTACGTCTCCTGCAACCTGTTTCCCAACTGCAAGCTAGAAACCTCTGAAAAGAGATTCGAAGCGATTTGGAACGCGTCAAGGCACTCCGGCAGACCTTGAGTGAACGCCAACTGGCCCCACATGACTGCGGCCCTCGATTGTATGTCTGGCCCTGTTCCTGGTAACGAAGCTAAATCTCGACATATGTCGATACAACTCTTGGCGCTGTCTGGATTGGATGTCAAAACCCAGTCATAATAGGCACACATCGCATGCGTGAGGCGACTCGACGGCAATGTGGGTCCCCCAGTTAATTCAGCGATACGCTCCAGAGATTGGTGGAGTTCTGTAAGGCAGTTCCTCAACGATCCCCGATCTCTGCGTTCGAGCCCACTGGGCATATCGAGGACAAGGGGAACAAGGTAATCGTGCGGATGCCAGGAAGCTGGATCCAAATCTTGGACTGTAAGTTCGTGCAGCTTATTGGCAAGTTCCAAGTCACTTGGATCCTTCGATACTGAGAATCGACGTATCAGAGCAAGAGATAACTGGCGGCGAGCATCATCCAGGTTGAGTTCTCGGGTATCCCAAGATCCAGGCAGATTGGCGTCCTCAAGAGAACGGACAAGGGCTTGGAGATGTTCAACATGCAAGTTCCAATCGCTTTCGGCTCCGGAATGTCCGAAGCGGTATTGGTATGCCAGCGCCAACTGATCGAGGCATTTCAAGCGGAGCTCTAGACTGAAAGAGTCCGGGGCGTTTGAGAGAAATTTTGTACAATGCTCGATGATTTTGTGTACATGGGTGGGCTCGGAGCCGCCAGTCTCCAGAAAGCTTGATTGGTAGAAGTCCGCAAGAGCTGAACGGATTATCAGGAAGACCGGGCTGATAGGTCTGATAACTGAAACATAAAAGTCGTCAAGTTGGATGACCCTTTGATCAAGGGGACGATTGTGGCCTACTTCCACGGACATAAGTCTTCTCAGGACGGAGAGGGCTTGGAGCTCCAGCGAGTCCTGAAAGCTTTCGCTCGCGGGAGTGTCGGTTATCGTTTGGAAAGCCAGTATATGATATTGGGCGGCTGCGTCGGCGTCAGAAATAGCTCTGAAATGATCAAATCTATTGATCAGGAACGTTGAAAGCCGATGACAATGAAATGCATGGCGCAAGGGGTTCGATATTGAATGTGAGATCGCCTTCTTCCCATAGTCCACAGCCTTGTCAATATCATTCCGGTCGTGGTACACCTGAAAGCGTCTCACGAGCGCTGTCCCAATCATGCACAAATAATCGGGAGTGTGTGGATCGATGGGGAAAGCATCATGAGTGATGCTCGGGGCCTCGGGGAAGTTGGCTAATGGGATGATATCTGCCCTCTGAAATCCGGGTTGTGATTCAGAAACGTATGGCGAAAGAGTGGCCTTATAACCTGGCGCCATTCCAACGACGTCCTTATGGATCCAGGACAGGTAAACATGAAACATTTGCCAGAATGGATTTAATGGATCGTCCCATTTCTCTCCGAGCTTCTCCTTCGCAGTATGAAAAAGCTCGAACGCTTCCTCGAAATCGGGCGAGGCGCCATCACGAAGGTATCGGAGAAGAGACAACATCCCGGTAATGGCGACTATGTAATCACAGTGAGGTTGATCCTCCTCGAGTGCGCGACGAGATAAACTGCGCATATCCGAAAGTCGAGCATCCAAATCTTCCGGTATCTTTACCCCTCGATCTGGCGCCCGGCGGATGTTGATGTCAGAAAGGTCGGGCATATCTGCGAGCTCAGACAAAACAGACACCGCCGAGCAAGTTTTCAGCCAGTCGGGGAAGTTCGCCCCTTCTTGAATATCAGTACTGTTACTGGTCATCTGGAATGTAATGTTGAACTATAACTAAGAATGTACCAGGGACAGCACACACCAGTTACTTGCTTTGTGAAGGGGTAGTGGGGGAAAGGATTAGAACAAGGGACTCTTTTTGGATGGTTTGCGGGACAATTCCAGACCTTTAGTCATGGGCTTCAACCTGGGAATAGTCAGGCTGGTGCTCGAGAGCCCCTGATAGGCGACCCTGTCCTGGTGCGGTAAACCGTTCTAGGTGACCTAAGTCACGTATAAGCTTTACTATACTATCCTTCACCCACCTTTCGACATCCCCCCCGTTTCGACAGGTCACGCAATTGTCACAATGGCCGAGACTTGCCGTTCTGAACTCCGATGATCCACTCAATTGATGAGTGACGAAACTAAGTAACCAAATATGTAGACTAAGTAACTGGAGGTAACTAGCGAGAATACGAGAGCAGTAGGATATTGCAAATCACAGTGTATGAGAATAATATGATGCAACTTGTCAAGGGGGGAAATAGCCCAACCGACCACCTGGGAATGGTCTGGTGCTGAACTGCTGAAGACCTACATGGTTTGGCTGAGAAGGAAAGGCAGTGTAGTAGTTGGGTGAAAAAGTGAAGTCCTGATGGGCATGGTTAAGCGAAAGCTGAGGGGACACCAGATATGAAGGGCCTGGAGTTGGGAGAGAAAACTCTTGTGGAGTGGGATGTGAAATTGTGTGAGCCTGTGGCATGCGTGTTGGTATACCTGAGGCATCCATTGGGCCAACTGACATTGAAGCATTTTTATCTCGATGACATCGGAATAGACCACAGAATCAAGGGTCCTTTTTGAGATCTGCTTCATTTGCCTCTACATAGGCATGGATATGCTCTGCCAAAGCTGGATTTGTGCCTTTGTCATCAAGGTGTAGGGCCCATGCCAAGATACGAAGGTCAAATTTTGTCTTGTATGAAGACAAGCTGTTGTTGAACACCCTGGTTGCAGACTCTTGGATGATACGAGCTTCAAGGGATGCTTCATCAGCTTCCTTCTGTGCTCCTCTCTGCACCTCCCTCTGCTCCTTCTCTTCCTGTGCAGCTTCCTCAGCATAGAAAGCAGCCTTGAGATTTGGCAGAGTAATGAAGTGGGCTTTAACTTTGGTAGATCCATGCTCCTTCCTCTTCTTCATGTTATAGAGCTGAGTCTGGGATGCCTCAAGCTTCCGTTTAATGATGGTACAATGAGCATTTGCAGCATGAATCTGAGCTGCTTGTTTGCGTACAGTCTCACCTAAGGCAGAGACAATGTGACGCAATTCACAGATATCTGAAAGGAGAGCATCACGTGGTTTGGCTTGATCTATAGATATTGGGACATTTGCAAATGTCCCAAGCACTCTGTCAAGCTCATCCAAATCCAAGCCAACTGACGATGAACAGGTAGAATATCTTGTTGCACGTCCTTGGTCACCACCATCATCGTCATCTACATCAGATGGTGTACATGATCCTGGCTCTTCATGTGGTGGAAGAGTGAAGTCGCCATCCTCCAACTCATCATCTGATGTGGTAACAAGGCTCTTGATAGTGACCAAGGCTGATGGTGACCTTGGCACTGTAGCCTCATCAGCATCTGTTCCAGAGTCTGACTCGATGTCACTGGGAACTTCGGGATCAGATGAAGGGATATCGGGAGGGAATGTGTCTGGAACATGGGCCTTTGTTGATGAACTTCGACTTGGTGCAAAGTCGGCATCTGTGAAAACATGTCGGTTGACAGGATATAAGCCTGTCTTCTCAAAACCAGACTTGATGACTGTTGGTGTGATTGCATCACCACGGATCGCCATGTACTCTTGTATGACATTATATCAGTTCATAATGACACCTTCATGGAGGTGATGAGCACAATGAGCACCCCAAGCTCGTTCAACCTGGTTGAAAACTGCGACGTCAAGTGGTTGAAGCTTGTGCATGCATTTAGAAGGAAAGCAAAATATGATAATCTTGCTTTCTTTGACAGAGTAGACAGTTTGTTGCAGTTCAGCAGTTTCATGTGAGTCGTGGCCATCATAAATGAGGAGTATTGGTGCAGCAGATACATGGTGTTTGAGAGCATAAGGTATAAAAACATCTTCTATCCAATGAATGGCCAGCTCATTGTCTGTCCATCTGTTATGAACCCTCCCAGCACACCCCGCCGCAACCATATTTACAACGCCTTAGTCCACGAGCTTGGACTCCCCAATGCCTCCCGCCACACCACTCAGGATACCCATATGCCAGATGAAGACCCCGTCCGCTATCGCAATGAAGCCTTCGCTAATCGTCGCCTCCCCAGCCACGCATCCTTATTCTCACAAGACTGGCCGACGCCCAGCCCGCTATTCTACTCGACCGACCGTATGATGACTGAAATCCTCCGCATCGCTTGGGAGAACGCTCCCTTTACTCACGTCTTCGATCCCGACGGGTTATATGTTCAAACCATTCACAATAACTTCGACTCCGCCTGGGCCCACGGTTGGAAGATGATCCCTTACGCTGGAGAGCCGATCGTATTCCTCCA
>JAEUWQ010001154.1:0-104587 GCA_018524765.1 Podaxis sp. AQ799166
CAGGAGGGGGGCGTGTGTGGGAAATAGTGGCTCACAGGAGTGGGTTGCTAATGAGGGGAGACAGTCGCAGGAGGATACGGTGGGCGGGAAGAGACTGTGAGCGGGAAGAGACTGTGAGCGGGAAGAGACAGCGAGTGGGAAGAGACAGCGAGCAGGAAGAGACAGTGGACGCATGAGAGCGGGCGGGGCATGAGAGTATTTGATGAAAGCCAGTCGAATGCCAGGAACTGCCCCAAATAGTCACCGGAGTCGCTTGCAAAATTCACCGGAATACCTTTGTTTTTCTTCGACAAAGTCCTTGAGGTAAATGGCATTTATCTGTCCTATGCGGAGATGAACTTAAAGCTATCCGAGTTAGACAGGCAGGATCCCCCCACCTCCCTGACTAACTAGACCAGGTAATTGGGCCGATCAGGTGGAAGATTCAACCGTTTGACGGCGAACCTTGCAATTTCCAAACGTTCCAGGATCAACTTCGACTCATCTTCAATGACTATCGAGCTGCATTTCAAAATGCACAGAATAACATCAACAACTGAAAGAAAATCCTTTACACTCTCCAGTACATGACCAAAGGCAATGCTGCTGGATTCCGCAACGCTTTTATGAAAGAAAAGTGGAATACCACCAACAATGCCTACAAGTACGGTACTTGGCACGACTTCAACATCCGACTCGAAGACCACTTCAAACTGAAGATTGAAGTGATGCAAGCTACAGAGAAGCTTCGACGTGCTCATCTCAACATTTCCAAAACAGACATTACTGTCTTCAATCAGATGTTTACCTACCTTCTGAGTCAGGCAAACATCACTGACAATAACCACAAAGTCCATCTTTACATCGACTCTATTCCTGACTGGGTACAGCGACAACTCTATTTAACGACTCAACCTCCTACTACCTATGCCCAATGGCAAGCCGACGTTGCTAGGATTGTTAATAACTTCCAGCAGTATCAGATGTGCAAGACTGGCAGAGGACCCTCTTCACAACTATCTTATTTCAATGACACCTTCAATGACACCCCTCGAAACAAATTCATCTACAAAGAGCGCTGACTCCCACCAGGCGAACCTATGGATATCGACACGCTTGAAGAGTTCTCTTCCGGAGATGAAGAAGAAATCCCTGATTTCTCCTCAGACGAAGAAGACGATTATGCCAAACAAGGCATCTCAGTAAATGCTATTCTGACAGATCGACAACGAGACTGAATGAAATGTGGAGCATGTATCACCTGTGGTAACATGAACCACTGGGTGCGTTCATGCCCCCTTCGTAGGAACTGACAATCTCTGATGAACCAGAGATGGTTCCAGAAAGGAAAATGACCCTCTTCTTGGCCATTGGCCTCAGCATCCTTCTCTTCCTCAAACTGACCATGTCCTTCCCCTTCTTCTTCCTCTTCTAATCCTTCTACATCCCGTCTTAATACCCTCAACGTGATCAAAGTCGCTTTCACCAAAATGACTGCTGAAGATCAGAATGAACTGGCTAACCATGCAATGGCCAAGATCATCGAAGAAGAGCAACAGTCTTTTCTGCAAGGACCAGAGTAGAGGCAACGCCTCTGAGTCCTTCTGAGCCTTCAAATTCTAGTATGAACTTTGAACCGCCTTTCGATATACAGAACCACTATGACTCTCGTTGGACTACTCAAAAATATCTCGCTCATAAAATAGAGAGTAGGAAACTGTCTAGAGAACCCCCTGTACCGGTTACAGACCCGAACTCAGATCAGATTTCAACTACCCACTCTTCCACCGAGCCAATGATAGCTGAAATCTGTTTGTCAGCATTGACCAACAACAAATCGCTGTATATCCCAGCCATACTAAAGAATCCAAATTCTTCTACAGTTGCCACTATTTACCTGCTACTTGACAGCAGCACACAAGGAGACTTCATCTCTCCCTTGACCATTCAATGGCTTGGGTTAAGAACGATACCCTTGACTAGACCCATACCAGTACGAAATGTCGACAGTACTATGAATGTAGGCCATGCCATTACTGCACAAGCAGAATTGCAGCTACACATAGATAATCGTGACATAGACGTTACTTGCTATGTTGCAGAGATTGGAGAGCGACCGATGATCATCGGCCTCCCATTTCTCGAAAAACACAACCCCGACATTGATTGGTCGAAAAGAACCTTTCGGTGGTGAAACAGGAGATCTAAGATCCCTGCTATAAATGTCGATAACATGGATACCAAAAATGAGATCCAGATCGACCATATCCAGTTAGCCAAAAAAGCAACTGAGAATGTTCCACATTCCATCTGCAGGAAAGCTAGACTTGATTATGAAGCACAGCTTGACCTAGTGCATGCCATTCTAGAGATCAATACCAAGATCTCAGAAGCACAGAAGTCCTATCAGGCATACCACAGCTCAAAGAAGCCTGTGGATCCAAAGGACATCATCCCAAAAGTTTATTGGGATTATCTAAACCTATTCAGTGAAAAGGAATCGGAAAGATATCCTCCTTCATGACTGTATGATCACAAGATCGACCTAAAACCAGACTTTAAACCCGAAGCAGCCAAATTGTACCGCTTGACAGACAATGAACTGTTAGAGTTAAAGCAATTCTTAGATGATAACCAACGAAAAGGTTACATCAGGAAGTCTGAAAACCTGCAAGCCGCACCCTTCTTCTTCATATTGAAGAAAGATGGAAAGCTGCAACCCATTCAGGATTACAGACATTTGAACCGGTTCATGGTGAAAAATGTGTATCCTATTCCTTCTATTTCGGGAATACTAGATCACCTCAAGGGCACCAAGTATTTCACGACTCTTGACATTCGTGCAGGATATAACAATATCCACATTCGAGAAGGTGACCAATGGAAAGGCGCCTTCTGAACCCCTTTTGGTCTTTTCGAACTGAACGTCATGTTCTTTGGAATGACTAATAGCCCAGCCACATTCCAAGCAATGATGGACCACATATTTCACAACCTGATAGACAAGCCCGGATGCACCATGGTTATTGTCTACATGGATGACATCCTTGTTTTCTCCGATGACCTCTCTTCTTTACGAAAAGAAACTCGTGAAGTTCTGAAGAGACTAAGAGAAAATGATCTCTATGTCAAACCCGAGAAGTGTAAATTCGAACAGACATCTGTCGAATATCTCGGGATGAACATTTCCCAGAATCAGATCAGAATGTCGAAAGACAAACTGGCTGGTATCAAGGATTGGCCTAGACCAAAATGTGTCTGAGATATATGGAAATTTATTGGCTTTGCTAACTTCTATAGGAAATTCATACACCACTATTCCCACCTATGTGCCCCTCTCAACGCACTCCTCCAAAAGAACCAGAACTTCGAATGGAACGATGCTGCAGAGCACACTTTCACAGCCTTGAAGGAGACCTTCCAGAGAGAACCCCTTCTTCGCACACCAGATATGTCCAGACCCTTCATCATCGAGACCAATGCTTCCAATTATGCCACTGGTGGAGTACTTATCCAGAAAGATGACAACAGAAATGAACACCCATGTGCATTCCAATCAAAGTCATTAACCCCAACAGAGCAAAATTACACCACACCCAATAAGGAACTCCTGGCAATCAAGCAAGCCTTTGATGAATGGCGCCACTACCTACATTCTGCTCCCTATGAAATCAAAGTTCGATCGGATCATGACAACCTCCGACACTGGCAAGATGCCAGAAAACTATCGAAATGACATGTCCGAACCTGGGTTGAATTGCAGGAATACAAGTTCCACATCAAACACTATCCAGGCAAGGCAATACCAGTCGCTGACGCATTCTCTAGACGACCAGACCATGAAGTTGACAAGTTGAAAGAGAACATCGACAGAGTCCTCCTCCCAAAGGAGCTCTTTGTTGACACTATTACAGCAGATGGTATATCACCTCCATTACCATCACTCCAGACTGCATCACAATCTCCTTCCCCATCACAACCACTGTTAGATGAAAAACGCGAGATCTTTGCAAGACATCATGATCATCATTCCACAGGACATCCAGGCATTGACGAAACAATTTGCCGAGTCCGCACAGAAACCAATTGGCCAGGCCTCCAAGACTTCGTTCAAAATTACATTGCAGGCTGCCATATCTGTCAACAATTTAATATTGACAGAAGACCCAATCACCCTTCCCTTCACCCCTTGGAGCCATCACCATCATTACATCCCTTCGCAGACGTGTCCATGGACCTTGTCACAGGTCTACCTGAGACTGCAGAAGGCTATGACGCCATATTATCCATGGTGGACCATGGACTTACAAAGGGGATACTAGTACTACTGACTACGAAAACAGTGACCTTCGAAGACATAGCCACTTTGCTTACAAAGCACTTCTATCCACACTATGGAATTCCTGCTTCAATCGTAGCAGATCGAGATCCATGATGGGCAGGGAAAGCTGCTAAAGCATTTTATTCCACCCTAGGAATCGATTTACGACTATCCACTGCCTATCACCCCCAATCAGATGGAGCGACAGAACAATCACACCAAGAACTCGAAGTATACCTATCGAAGTATTGCTACAAAGACCCCAAGTCATGGGCTGATAAACTGTCACACTTCAAATACAAGTATAACTGAACCACACATGCCGGAAATGAGAAGACGCCATTCGAGCTTCTCTACGGATACATTCCCCCTCCTATTCCTGAACTCCTCATCCAAACCAATGCCCCTGCATCGAATGAATGACTATTTGATATGGATCAATCCCAACACAATGCCGCAGAAGTCATGAAGGAAAATGCTAAACAAATGATCACCAGAAGAACACCTCAAGCAGAGACATACAAAAAAGGTGACAGAGTTTGGTTAGATGCTAGAAACCTTCCCCTGCAGGAACAGAAAGTGAAGATTCGTCCCCGATGATATGGCCCCTTTACCATCAAGAAATGAAAAGGACCACTCACATACAAACTCACCCTGCCTACCGCATGGAAGCTTCACCCCACATTCCACGTCTCTCTCTTGAAATGATACAAAAAGACAGACCAGAATATCTCCGAACCCGAGCCTTCTCAGCCGGAGTTAATAGATGGAGAAGAAGAATATGAAATTGAATCTATTATTAACCACAGAATTCGCCGAAGCCAAACTGCCTATCTCGTCCACTGGAAAGGTTATCCGAATTCGGACAACACTTGGGAAGACGAAGAAAACCTGACAAGAAATGCTTCAAAGATTTTAGTAGAGTATAAGAAGAGATATTTCATTCCCCTGTTCCAAAAGCTCGCCACTTCCAAACCTACTCATGTCAAACACTAGCTCCTTCTCTGTTAACGATTATGCCACCATTGAGCCAGCAATGTCCAGACCAGAAAGCTTCACAGAGCTCCTCCATGGAGACTCTCTGACCAGAGGATCTGATGGCAACTACATCGCGATGTCTCCCTCGGACCACCTTGAGTTCGCTACCATCCAGAGTGAACCATCCCCAATCACTAGTACCAACCCATTCCATCAACATTCATTCACTCATCCAGCATCTACGACACCTACCACCAATCCACCACATGCCAGTCTTCCAAACCACACAACGACTGTTCTGGAAGATGAAAACTATCAGAATTTCCTTCAACAAGCCCTTGCCACCACTCCCCAAAGGAACCCAGATTGTCATCCATTGGGACAACACCATCGAGTGCTGGACCCACGAGCATCTGGAAATCTGACCGATCTCCCCCATCCATATAACCCCTCAAGTAATATCTACCAGACTGCTACCTCCCTTGCCCAGGCCACTGGTTATCCAAGTGCAGCCAACGTACTCACAGACCCGAGAAGCTGGAACCCACCAGCTCCGGAACCAGGAGACGAGTTATGGTTTAATTTCCAAGACACAGCTACCCAAGCGACATGACCCCTCTACAATGTCACTTTGCAGTACAGAACCCAACATCAGGTCCAGTACATGAAGAACCTCGTCAGACAGGCATGTACCTTTCTCACTGCCGCCTCAACCACAGAGACCCCCGCCTTCGTCGCCTCGCTCCATCAACAGTATGGAAGCAAACACACCACAGCACACTCTTCCCCCTCGAATCCCTCCTCCTCCACTCACACCCAATGCGCAGAGATGGACTGAGTATCTCAGTCTCGAGAGTCCAGTGCAACAGATACTGGAAGCCAAACACGAGTTACACCAGAGAACTATCCCTGGCAGTACCAACAAGATTGAGGAATCCTTGTTGCTAAGGGAAGAGCCTATTCCCATTGAGCATGAACTGACCCATTCATCCCAGAGACCCTTCAGTCTCGAGTTAAGGCTTCAGTCGAACAAAAGCCTGACATTGCCACCTACCTGAACCTACCAACCCTCATAAACGTCTTGACTCTGCAAGGAGAGCTGAATCCCCTCTCCAAATACCCCAATTGGGAATGCCACATTCGACGATGAACCCTCCCTCTCACCGTCGCGAAGCTTCTTCCTCCCAATCTTCTCAGAGTATATGCACAAGGCTGTTGGCTTTGTTTAGGAGTAGGGCATATCGCTTCCGATTGTCCTAACCACATGTGCCGATTCTGTCAAGGACAAAATCACCACTCCTGGCAGTGCATTCAACGTCCTCAGACTCCTGTCATTCCATCTCGATATCAGTCCCCTGTCAACAGTCCTACGTATGAAGAAGCCAAGAAGTGTGTCCAGTTTCTCACCAACGCTCTGACTCTCGGTCAAAGAGGACAACAGAATATGTTATACGAAGACACTTTCACCCTCATCCCTCGACCCATCCCTCGTGATCGTGGAGCCTTGGAAAATACCACCACTGAGTATACTTTCAACCCCATCACGAAGCAGACTGAAGGTTGACACATCACGACTAACAACGTCCCTATTCAAAACCAATCCAAGTGACACCTCGCAGAGATCGACACTTGTTATAGGTAGATCAATCCGGAGTTCGATTACACAAAGGGGATGATGTTACACTCCTCTTGTTTCCACCACCATCTATGCCCCTCTTGCATTCCTGCCTCATTGCCCATCAACCACCTTCCCACCTCCTGACTCCAAGCATCCACCTTGACCTGTCTTCCATTGCCAACTTCGGCCTCACCTCGGATCTTCCGAAGATGTGCTATGATTAGCACTCGGGCTTGGTGATATATTGTATAACAATAGCTTACCTTCTGTAGATCTCATCTAACCTCAGGCTCAGTCTTCTATACTTAGAGTACTGAAGTAACTACGAAGATTCTCCTTAAGGACATGTAGAATAGCAATCACCTTCGTATTTAGATAGCTCATAAAGTAAGTAGAACTTAGCTTTACGATCATTTGTACATAGCATGAGAATAGCAAGGACTGTCTTCCGCTTTATCTTCTTGCTGCATGAGAGCTCTACCTGCCTCAACAGGATAACTGGCATAACAGCTAAACCTACGGAGTAGCCTGCAACCTTACAAGTCATATCTCTCCCTAGGCAGTCCCTGTGAGATTTCCAGCCAGCCTCTAGTTCTCCCCGGAGAATGGACGGGCATTCTGCTTCAGGAACTTAATAGTGCTGGGGTGTCTTAGGACAGTATCTCTCCGCACTGAGACGATGTGTAGAAACTGTCTCTATGTAACAACTGCTGCCAGAATCACTGAGCAGTTGGCCCAAGAACCTGATTCCAGATGAGGAATTGGCTCTTCTCATGACAATCAATCTAAGATTCCTTCTTCTCTAGATTTCCCTCATTCAGCTTCCCCTGGCACTTCAGCTTCAAACTGACCATCCAGAAGCTCAGGCTCTACTTCACCCATTCACATGCATATCCAGCAAATCCATACTCTCTTTCATGCTAGCCTCACTATCTCTGACAACATTCAAGGTCCTAGATTCACTGATGACAGAAATGGCTGACCTGCTAAATAACTGTCCCAGGTTGCCATTAACACCTCCATTGTCCCCAAAGCAACTGACTCAACTGACTACCATCTCTATTGTCAAAGAAGAACTGCTAGATTGATTAAGCACACCCTCCAAAGTGTCATGGACAACACAGTAGAGGGAATGCATGAATATCCTTTCAATGATGAGAATGTTACCAGCAGTCATTGAGTCAAGCAAGGACACTCAATATTATGAAGGGGATCATGTTATGAATATTGTAAACTCCAAGCAGACTGAGGAGACTGAGAACTCTGAGGAAGAGGAGCTAGATTACATGAAGAGGATGCTTATTAACCTTTGGCAGGAAACTACTGAACTACATTAGATGATGGATTGGGAGATGTGTGAGAAGGTGAATGGGGCATGTCATTTCCACAGTATTTACTTTCCTTGCAATGATGACTTGTGATTACAAGATACACTCACTTTCCTATTCACTTCTAACTATAGATGCTCTTTGTTATATTTGGACCTAGTATACTTTTTAACCTTCCTGTCTTATTTGTATTGCATTAATTATTTTACACTCCTCTTAGTTTCTCATCACTTTTATTCCCTATGTCATTTATTGTCTCTATTGCTGCTTTCTCTTGTCTTTCCTTCATTATTCTGAATTGTACCTCAGCCATCAGCTATATCTTCACCATTCTGAGTTGTACTATAATTAGCATTTAGACTCAGTGTTACTTCTTATAGCTATAATTCCCTTTCAGCAAATCTCATATCTTACCTTAGGCTTGGCCTACTATTATTAGAACACTGAAGTAGTTATGTGCATCTTGATACGGACATGTAGTATAGTGATCACTCTAGTATTTAGGTAGCTCATAAAGTAAGTAGAACTTAGCTTTACAATCACTTGTATGTAGTATAAGAACAGCAGGCTCTTCTTCTGCTTTATCTTCTTGCCATGTGAGAGCTCTATCTGCCTCAACAGGATAACTGGCATGACAGCTAAACCTCTGGAGGGGCTTGTGTTACAAGGTTCTTCTTTGGCTGAGTGACACCTAAGTCAGAGCCTATCCTTGTAGAGAGACAAGCAGAGGCCCTTGTCCTATACAGGTCTGAAGGAGCTGCTCTGTTTAACCTTGAGTGGCTGTTCACATTGTCTCTAGGCAGCAAACTTGTATAGATTGCACACTCCATAGGACAAGACATTGACAAGAAGCTGAGAGGGAAAAGCTTTCACAAGGGAAAAGAGATGTAGACTTAACAGTTTACTTGTAAAAGAAGGTAACACTTGTTACACTTGTTCCAAGAGGAAGTAACACACATTAAGATTAGACTTGGCTAATCTACAAGTCCAGGTGATGTACATATACAAATCCAGATGACTACTTATGGAAGTAGATCAAATGTAGCATAGAAGACAAAAACTAGGAGGAAAGCATATAGGGGAAGCATAGGGCATAGGGTATGAGACACATACAGCATATAGAAAGGAGGGCATAAGGTATAAGGTGAAAGTCTGTGAGGGCAAACATAATTGATGCAGCATGAATATGACAGAAGAGATGAAACTTATACCTAGTCCTAAAAATAGCAAATGTCTGAATATAGAAGAGGTAAGTTTAGCATTCATCACAAATCATCATCACAAGGGAAGTATACTCCATGATACCAGCATGCTTCATCCACCTTCTCACACATTTCCCAATCTAACATCTACCTGAGTTCTGTCATCTCTTGCTGTAGACTGATCATCATGTGCTTCATCAAATCCCAATCTTTGTAAGACTGCTCCTTGGCCTCTTCAGTTTCTTCAGTGTTCTCAGAGATTGCAATATTTGTAACAGCTTGCAACCTTACAAGTCATATCCCTCCTGGTGGCAGTCCCTGTGAGATCTCCAATCAGCCTCTAGTTCACTAGGTGAATGGACAGGTGTTCTGCTTAGGAACTTAATAGTGTTAGGTTGTGTCTTAGGACAGTATCTCTCCACACTGGCATGACATCCATACCATGCTGTAACAAGTATGGTACAACTTGTAAGAGATAGGGTATGGCCAATTGCCAAGGTATAAGTCAAGGTGACAAAAGAGACTAAGTAGTGAGACAGTGGAGGAAGATGACAGAAGACAAGGAGGAAAGTGATGAAAGACAACAGTGTTGGCATGAAAGAAGAATATAAGTGTAACATCCTAGCACTTGCAAACCCATTTACTGAGATGGCAGCCTCCTAGCTTAAGCATAGGTGACTAGTGATAAGGACCATCCTAACAGACATTCCTTCTTGCTATTGATATTTAGTTGCTCATTATTATTTAATATTATATTTATTTTGTTATTATTTTGTCATCATCCTTGATAGATTGTTTAATCCATCACTCCATGCTCTTCATAAGTCTTGATGTCAGCTGTTGTTAAGATAGCTGACCCTAGAAACACTACTACATATGCCCAATACATCAGGCTTCTTGTATGTTCAGTGTGAGTAAGGTCTTAGCTCCAGTAAACCTAGAAGGTTTACAAAATTAATACACTAGTAGCAATATTACAAAGAAGCATAAAATAATCATCAGCTAGACATATAGCTAAGTGCTTGCTAGAACTAAGCATAAAGAGACTAGCAAAGATAGAACACATATGTTAGAAAACTGCATCAAGTAAAATATAGCATAAGTCCAAAATAAAATATAGACAAAAATGGTCTTTGCTTCACAAATTGTCATCACAAGGAAAGCACACATTATGATATCTGCTAACATCATTAATCTTCTCAGAGATCTCCTAGTTAATAGTGTTTCACAATTCCATGACTGTGTTCCACAAGCTGTGTGTCATCCTCTTCATCAACTCCCATTTAGTAAGCTCTTTACCTTTGGCTATCTCAGAGTCCTCAGTGTACTCAGGGCTTGTAATATTCATAACAACAATAGTCAGGATATTGATTGATAAGCAATACATAAGACAACCTATAGAATAACACAAGTACTATCAATGGATCTATAAGTGTTAACTATTACAGCATTTGGCTTTTAAATACCTTTGGATGACAGGACTCAATACTAGCTTTCTACTCTTACAATAGACTTTAGATTTTTTTGGATAATGATGATTGATTTCAAGCAATACATAGGGTATACTATACTTGAGGTGGACATTGGACTGTATGTGATTCAGTGAGCCTTTTTCTGTGAGGAGAAATAGAACCCCAGATTGTCACTACAAATGTTACATCCCAAAATTCTGCATTTCGGGAGCTTATGTCTGGACCAGAAAATATTCCCATGCTTTCTGACAATAGATTCATGTATTTCTTGTTGACATGATTCAAAAAGGTCTAGAAATTTGTCCAGATTTCAGGGATACAATGTTTTGGAGGGACCTGGCACCAGGCACTTGAGCGTGGGATTAAGTGCTTGCGTGTGAATTTGAACCTGAGACGTCTCACCAACCATACCCAGGCATCAGCTGACCTACCGGCAACCTTAAGTCAATATCTTACTTTAACTATGCTCCCACATGTCACGTTAGGTTAGGCATACTTGACGTCGTCTAGGGACATATCAATGGCCAAACAAGCTCCAACTAAGTGTCAGGCCATTCTCAAATAGTTTGAATTGATTGAACGAGGAAAGCCCTTCCCGACGTGAGGGACAGATCCAAACAACTTTGATAAAGCAGCACCCAAGTGAGGCTGATTCCTACGATAGCGATCCCACTTATGCCTGACGAGTCCTAGTCCACGTTTGCATCCCAGGAGAATGCGCCTCTGTGTAGCGTAGGTGCAGCTATAGAGGCCATCTCATCATCAGTCTAATTCCTCGTTCCACCCAAATATGTAGTCTCCCGAGGATGGCGGTTCGCTTCGCCAAAAAACCCGTCACTTGCGTCCTTCGAGATGCCATCTTACATGCTGACACACCTTTCCCATTGTGCTTTCAGGGTAAAATGAAAACAGGTTGGCTACTTAAGGACTTATACAGCAAGGCTCGTTGTCACTCTGTCTCCCTTCTACATTCATACCCACACCTTGTCTCATCATGCTGGTTTGTCCTTCTCCTAGGGTTTGGCTGAGTGGGTACATCTCCTATCATGATCCACATCTTGCATGCTAATGCCTTACTCCTTGGTTCACCAGTCACAGGTTAGTGTAGTGCTCACAGCCGAATTCCTTTGTTCACCACGATTATCGGTCGTAGGTGCCTCATCAGGATTTGGTTACGCACTTGCTTGCCATGCCTTGGAGAACGACGAAGTTGTGGTTGCCACCATGCGCAACCCCGGGAGCGATACCCTCATCCCTAAATACCCGAACCACACGAAGAAAGGAAGACTAGTCGTCCTCAAACTTGATGTGACGAACTCAAAGGAAGTAACGGCAGCTTTTGCGACGGTCAAGGAGCGATACGGAAGAATCGATGTAGTTTTCAATAATGCCGGGTGCACCCAAGCTATTGGCGAAGTGGAGCAGGTACCGGAAGAATTGGGCAGAACCCTATTTGATGTACGTGAATCATGTACGTTCCGAGGACAGCCAACACTCACACATGAACCATCTTGTCAGATCAACTTTTGGGGAGCTGCAAACGTGTCCAAGGAAGCTATCAGGTATTTCCGAGAGAACATGCCCCCTGGAGGGCGGCTCCTGCAGAATTCATCGGGTTCAGCTCTCCAAGGAATTCCTGGAGCGGCATATTACGGCGCCTCGTGAGTAATTACATTGTATTCGTTCCTGTCCTTTGAGTCGTAACGACATCTTTTGGCTGCGGTCATCTCCGGTTTGGTTTAGTAAAGCTGGTGCGTTCAGTCTATTCCCCGTTTGTTTGCTACACCTCACTTAACTACCTAGCACTTGAGATCTTCACAGAGGCACTCTCGCAAGAAATAGATCCTGGGTGGAATATCAAAGTGCGTCATCAACAGGCCGGTTAACCAAGGTGACACGAATGCTTATGGTTTCCTCTCATCACAGATTACTATTCTTGAGCCTGGTCCCTTCAACACAAAAGTGATCAATGAGAACCTAGTGGTTCTACCGCCCCACCCTGCTTATACTGATCCAAGCCTCGGAACCAACATTTCTAGGAAATGGATGACGCCCGACAAGCTTCATCCAATAGCAGGGAACGTTTCGAAGGCTGCAGCGCTCTTCTATCGCCTCTCAACCCTCGAGCATCCTCCATTCCGCCTACCTTTGCACCCTCGGGTTCTTGATAAGGCAAAGCACCATATACAAGCCATCCAGGCCGGGATAGAAGAATATGGGAGTTGGAGCGATGAGATTTTCTGAGGACATCCGAATTCGTCAAGTATCGTTTGTATATTTGTGATTACCCTGTGAGAACGTGAATTCCTCTATGTGAAAGGGTGTGAATATTCGCCCCGATCTGATTCCCGTTCCAGCTCATCGACTCTCTTGTATTCGCCTCTGCCCTCTCGAACTGCGCATCGTGTGACTCAAGCTGGTATGTCCAGTACGTACAGTAGGGGCAGGATAAAATTCCGTGTTTGCTGCAGAACGTAAATGATATGGTTTCAGTTGACCTGAAAACAGGCTGCCGTTACAGGTGAGACCAAGATGCGTCTTATCACAGTAGACGTGAACTTCGAAGACAAGCCATCGAGAGAGTTGTGTGGCTGCTTATTCATGTTCATCCGCAACGGTGCCATCCTCGTGCTACTGGCCAGCTCACACCAAGTTAGAGTCTAACAGCTCTCGTGTGGACTAGGGACTTTCTGTTGCGAGGAACTTGAGATTATCGGAGAGTTCTGGGAGCTGAAGATCGCCTCCCTCATGTCGTCATAGAGCAATTTACCTCATTTGCGAAGGGGAAACATGCCGAGCGGCTTGAACGCGAGCATCCGATGATCAGATCGGGCAATGAGCATAGATACACCGTAGTGCATTTTGTCCATATCCCAATGAATGCTAGGGCTCAAAAAGGCGGGCTCTATGAGGCAAAAACAGGTCCAGGCGGGCTCAGTCCTCGGAAAGAACCTCTCGCCTGCTACTACCTGTCGTATGTCGCCAGAAGCTCCCGGTGTTGACAAACTTTGGAGCGGCACAAGGTCAGCCTGATCCCCCGATGAGAATATATTCTCACAAGGTCTGTTAAGAACGTAGCCGGAATATCAGAATAATGTGGCTGATGAGACCGAAGTTAGGACCTGTTGTGCTCGGCCTCGTTATCGCGCGAAGCATCCAAAAGTCAGTCCAGCACTAACAAAACATAACTTTGACACTATGCTGACAATGGCAATGGTCGCGCAGTTCACTCTAGCAAGGGCTCTATCGCTGTTGATGTATGGCGAATAAGCCCCCAAAGAGCCTGAATAATGGATGTCAAATAGAGACCAGCTGATACTCCGCACCAACAGCGTGCGACGTCGACATCTAAACAAGGAATCAATCAATTCCAGAGAAGCACCCATGAAGCCTCCATCTGGTCATTTCTCTCGAACCTTCCGTTTACTCCGTTCTCTTCTGATGTTCATCGTAACGACACATATTGCGAGTCATGGAACTGAGCCATGGAGAATGTCCTATACCTCACGTCCCGAGTGAACGTGATCTTGGTGCCGCGAGGTCACCTGCTCTGAAACCCCAATATCACAAGGACAGGGTTTCAAGCCTGGGGCCGGATGCCTATAATTAGCTTCGTGTCGGAAATGTCACCTGGAACGTAATACTTAATCCTAGTCAAGACCCGACCGTGGTGCTTCTTGAGGTAGGAGCAAATGGCCCAAGTAATTTTTCATTACCTTACCTCAGAAGCTTCGATCGATAGTGTGACCACGTCAACCTTTGGTATATATATCACTACAACGTGCTTTCATCGTCGTACACTGCCTTATTGTCCAACACTTCCGATATCCATATTTTGATGGCACTTTCAGCCCTCGTGCGCGCTCTTGCGTTCTCTTTGGTTTCTTGGCTTGCTTGGAAAGTATTCCGCAGATTCTTGGCCAAGTCGCCGTTAGATATTCTTCCGGGTCCGCCCTCGTCTTCGCTTCTTTTCGGTACGCCCTCTTTACCCATTCGATTCCATTTCCTCTAATCCGAGCCAAGGGAATATTCCTAAACTATATGATTCGGAGGGGTGGGACTTCCACAAGTATATTCTGGAGCACTGTAGGTCTCCACTCCACAGCAGCAGCCGATCCACTCAGCCATCGACGTCCTATAGATGGAACTACTATGAAGGTCAAAGGAGCGCTGGGGGTACGTATTGTTATTGGTATCGCTGTTTAGCTGACTGAGATCGTCCATCCAAGGAACGCTTGCTCTTGACATTCGACCCGAGAGCCTTGCATCATATTTTTGTTAAGGTATATCTCAAAGGGTTCCCCTTTACGGACGTATTTTGATCGCGCCGTTGACCAGGATCAATGGATTTACGAACCATCGGTAGCTTTGATGGAGTAGGCGCTACATATGTTCAATGATTTGGATGCAGCTCATCCATTGCAGCCGTAATAATGCTTACTTCGGCGAAGGACTTTTGTCAACTTTGGGTGAGCTATTCTTAACATTATAGAGCTTTACTATACTAATGAGACGACACTAGGTGATCAACACCGAAAGCAGAGAAAGATGTTGAATCCTGTCTTCTCGATCAATCATATGCGGGAAATGAGTAAGTCACCATCATTCCAGAATCTGGAGTGCTTTAGTGATGTCCGAAGTCCCTCTTTTCTACGAGGTCACAGGCAGGGTCCGTGTCTTCCCCCTGACTACTCGTATATAGCTCTGATCACAACGTACCAGTTGAAACACGTGCTAGTGAAGAAAGTAGAAACAGGGCCACAAGAAATTGATATTTTACACTGGATGACACGTACAGCCCTGGAGCTCATTGGCCAGAGTGGCATGGGTTACTCGTTCGACTCGTTAGAAGATGACAACGATTATCACCCATACAGTAGATCTGTGAAAAGATTTGTGTAAGTAGATAACTTGCTATGGGTTTCCACCAACCACTCACTCTTCGCTCTAGCTCACTCGCCGGTGGTCCTGTTGGGTTCTTTGCCAATCAGTTTGCTTTTCATATTGCGGCGAAAGTTAAGCTTCCGCGTTTGAAGAGGTTTATTGTCGAGCACATCCCTTCCAAGCGCGTTCAGGACCTGAAGGAGGTCATTGACATCATGTACCAAACCTCTGTCGAGATTATCAGAGCGAAAAAAGAGGCAATGAAAAGTGCGGATCCTCAGATTGCCGCAGAGATGCGGAGCAAGAAGGACATCATCAGTATCCTCAGTGGGTCCTACGTGCCATGGTATATCACTGGATGTGGCTAACGGAAAGTATAGTGAGAGCCAACGCCACTGCCTCTGCAGAGGATCGTCTTACGGACTCCGAAGTGATTGGACAGGTGGGTTTCGTGTGAACTCATCGGACATCTTTGCTGATTCGGAGTCCCGCGTAGGTTTCGTGCGTTTGAATGTTGCAACTCTCAAAAGTTTTGATACTAATATTTATAGCCAGGTCACTAGTCTTTGCTGGAATGGACACAACTTCGTCGGCTCTGTCGCGAATTTTACAGTTGCTCGCCACGTACCCGCATGTCCAAGACAAGCTGAGAGATGAAATCAAGGAAGCACAAATGAACGGACAATTGAGCTATGACCAGCTTGTTACTCTCCCCTATCTTGATGCTGTCTGTAGGGAAACTCTCCGAGTGTAAGTTCTCCACTTTCCGCTACACCATAGCATCTGAAAACGCGCATTTTAGATTCCCTCCCGTAAATCTAGCTTTTCTGCGCACGTACGTATTCATTAACAGAATACCCTTCGCATTAAACATCCCAATAAACTAGGGCACGTAAAGACATGGTCCTTCCCCTTTCAAAGCCTTTGAAGGGGGCCGACGGCCAAGAGAGAACGGAGGTTTTCGTGCCGAAAGGGACAAACATTATAGTCTCGGCCTTAGGTGCAAACTGCAACCCGGAGCTCTGGGGTCCGGATTCTTACGAGTGGAAGCCTGAAAGGTGGTTATCCCCTCTTCCAGAATCCGTCACAGAAGCACATATGCCGGGCATTTATTCTCATCTGTGAGCGTCGGCAGCAGATTCCTTAGTGATATGCTCTAATTTGGACTCTCAGGATGACATTTATGGGAGGCAGTCGCGCATGCATGTGAGGCAGAAGAATGTTCTTTTCGCTCCGTGCTGATCATGTCTTCTAGTGGATTTAAATTCTCACAGCTGGAAATGAGTAAGCACCCTGGTCGTTCTTGGTTGTGATTTCCACTTGACGTTTGCTGTCAGAGGTTGTGTTGTCTGTCCTCATCAGCACATTCCGGTTCTCCCTCTCCAGGAAGCAGATTGGGTGGACTATGAACGGTATCGCAGGTCCCTATGTGAAGGGCGCTGACAAAACTCATCCACAACTCCCAATGGTTATGGAATTACTGGAGAAATCTGGATAGGGTTAGTATCGCTCCCCAGAAATAGTTGCGGGATGTTTCGTATATCTCAAAGAGTGTCCCCGGTTGTCAATAAAACTCATCTTTCATGGTTGCGGTGACCATTTACTGGGTTGAGGTCAATTACGTCATATGTAATTCACTAAGGAAACAAGTCTCTCAGGGTCAGCATGCTCTTCAACCAAGCTTTTTGTCGGCCCCCCCTGGCCCTGGATAGTATGGCTGCTGGATCTCTTCCAAGGCTGAAGCTCCGGATCGGACTTGTCCAATCTTCGCCCAAGGTCAGGATGACAGAACTTCAGCTTCATCTTTTAGGTGACATAGCTCACCCACATTAGCTAGGCCAAGTCCAAGCGAACTTGAGGCGAGCCAAGGAGCTGACTGATAGGTTGCACATCTCCGTAAATTCCGAAGTATCATACCTTTAACAAGAGTTGTTCAAAGCCTTCAGCCAGGCTCTCTGGATCTTCTGTGCTTTCCGGAGATGGCTTTCACTGGTGCGCTGATAAAAAGAGGGAAGTTGAGTATTCATGTATTAGTTTACACAGGTTACTGCTTCGAGAGTGCCAGTGCAATCACGCCATTCTTAGAGAAGCCGCGCGTTGGCACTACGTCGGTTTTCTGCTCCGATATTGCTAAACGACTGGGATGTTATGTCGTTGCCGGATACCCCGAACTATTGGAATCGGATGAACTCCAACAATGTACTCAGAACGACCAGGTTGTGATTCAGGACACTGACTATGTGGACGGGGACTTGTCGGAACCAAGCTCAGCAAAAGAACGTCGGATTGTGGGTGCCAATAGCGCGGTAATGTATGGGCCTGCAGGAGAATGGATTGGTGGTTACAGGAAGACAAATTTGTTCAGGACGGACAAGACTTGGGCTGCTGCAGGTGTAGCTCGTCTCTTTGGCTCCTCTACTGAATCCAGAACTGACAGTGGGTCCTTTCAGGCTCCGGTTTCGCTACTTTCAATCTCCCACCCCCCTTGCATAATGTCACTCTAGCCATCTGCATGGATCTCAATCCTTTCCCACCCAGTGACTGGAAACTTGAAACCGGGCCATACGAACTTGCCGATTATTGTCGGTCTCAGGGTACGGATATACTGGTCCTATTGAATGCCTGGCTTGATCCAGGCCACGAACCCGACGATGAGCCCTCGTGGACCACACTCCAATACTGGGCAGCCCGATTGCGCCCTCTGTGGTACAGTCACAGCGGCACGGAAGCCAACCCGGTCGCGTCAAGTTCTAGCTTCAACAAGACTACCACAGTTGTCATGTGTAACCGAACAGGCGCAGAAAGTGGTGGGTATACGAATCATTATAGGAGTGTAACGGAATGGCTAACGTCAATCACCAGGAACAACCTTCGCGGGCACATCAGCTATATTCCGTTTGAATCCAGCACACGGAAAACCTAGGTTAATAGACATGATGACCAAGGAAGAAGGCGTTCGTGTCTGGACTATTCATGTGGATTCTTCGAGAGCGCCATGAGCTATAGAGTGATTACCCTTGCTGTCTCCTTTTTTTCTGCCACAGTACACAATGTCGCTGTAAGATATCCATCAAATCTTGAACATCGTCTGTTAAGTCCTCATCACTACTCCCGTCTTCCGACGTTCCTGCCATATGAAGAACAGTTCGGATAACTCTCTCAATTTGAGCATGGTATCCATCAGTTGTCGCCGATAAAGAAAGAGCTGCGAACTCTACTTCACGGGCCGAGTCGCAAAGGACTTGTTCTCTTCTCGGATGTCAGCTTTCGGGAAACCAATAAGCAGGGGCGAACCAACCGTATATCCGGACTCAAATTTGGAACGTGACTAGGATTTGTCAGGCTGTCTACGCTTATGGAGTGTAGAGCCCTTCTAATTTTGTTGAATCCCCTCCTCCGTTTGGTTAACTGTCCCCGTACCAGTCAGTTGATTCACTACCATCAGCAGGAAGCCTATCTCACCGGCAGCTTTTCGGATGAGGGATTTTCTAGTTCTACTTCGATGTCGGAAAGTTGGGCTTGTAAAACAATCCTTAGCTGGATCCAGGTTCGTTATGACTGCCCCTATGCCATACCTTTCGCAGGGGGTTCCGCCTGAAGTTCGGATATTGGGCGTTTTGTTGTTTGATCTTCCACGTAGATCATATCGGAATCCCGGTCTTCAGGTTCTCGTAGAGGTTCGGATGTAAGAACTTTATCAACGGTAATGTATGGGTCAGATCGTGGGGCCATAAGCTGATTGTCCTCTGATTTCTTCTTAAAGGGTGGTTTAAATGGTCTTGTTAGTCGTTTTGCGGACTCAAAGGGGAGGGTGGCTTCAAGGCGATAGTTTCAGGGTTCGGGTAGCATTCATCACCGACGTCTACTTACTCAGTGAAGGAACATAACAGGTTTTCGCTTTCTTCGCTACTCCGGAAGGACCAGAAAAGGTAGTGCCAGGATATCCTGTTTTATTTTCTCCCGACCTTTTTCTCGGACCGTTTTGCAGTGATCCTGATGCATTCGCCTTGGCATGTCCTTCCAACGTATCTATTTTGGTGAGCGTAGGTTGATGCAACTTTCCTTGCCTCATTATTCCCTACCTTGACGCGTATTTTGAGGTTCTCTGCTTGGTGTGAGCCGCTTTATTCGAACCTTCGCTTTCTCTGGGTATTTACAGACCTAAGAAGATGTCAGAAGGAATCGGACCTAAGAGGTAAAGACGTACGTCACACATGTTTTTACAATAACTCTTCACAGTATCTGGGCTATTATCGTCGATATTTTCCCCGAAGTAGCGGCATATTGTCTGCATTTCTGGAAATAAACAGCTCACGTCTAACTTGAGAACAATCGACATACTATATGCCTGCAAGTTGTGATATTTTCAGCATATTGGATCAACTAACCAAGGAGCATCAGATGATTGCTTAATGAACAACGCGAGCCTGCTTACTTCATCTATGCTGCTCGTAGCTCGCTGGGTTGGGGATGGGCCTTCGAAACCGTCTTTAACGCGGTTTGGATCGGACGTTGTGACTAAGTCTCGGACACGAGCCGCGTCTTCCCTTGCTTCATTAAGATAAACGATTGGACATAACCGCACAGATTGAGGATACATACAATAATATAGAATGCATTTAGAGGGCTTCCAGAGGAAAATCACTTATGAGCAATCAGAAGTTTGCGAGGCTAATGGCGTTACCTGGCCATCTCTTCCGGCTCTTCCTGGTAGATCATCAAGAATGTGAACGTGACAGGCATATGGCGTTACTGACCTGTCTCTTGATAGTACCCTAACAAGTTATATCAGAGTCTGGCCCCTGCCACGTTGTGAAGCCTTAGAATTTTACCTTCAAAACTGGTGGGAAGATCGTAATGAATGATATATCTGACAGCAACGTTCAATAAAAAATGCATTGTGACCTGAGATATTGCACACCGGACGTCGCCTTTATATATCCCTAGTCCAAAGGCGATGGTAGCAACAACCTTTAAAACAGAGTACAACTTAGCCAGCGGGCCTCAACGTAACCGAGTCGACTCACCAAATCAACTCCACCCTGCTCGCCATTGCCACCTTCAGACCAATTTTTGAGCGTTTCTTTGAGAATTCCGGGACTGCGGGATCTGATGTCAGGACATGCAAATGCATGAAAGGAAGAGGATTGAGCATGACCTTATCCCACGATGATAAGGCTTTGCGTTCAGTCCCTTCTCGCGAAGGAACGCAGAGAGTTCGTTGCAAGTTGCCTTAGCACGACAATATATGATCCCCGAAGAAGCTCTGTTTCGTCGTTGATACAACAAGGTGATATATTCAAAGACTTCCTGCATGCGAGCGTGTGGTTCAAGTAACGATGTGTAACGAACCTGGAGAGGATGAAGGCATGTGGGATTACAGTGCAACCCAGTTTAAACTCACCTCATAAAAAAGGTTGTCTCGATTGAAAGGGTGGAGAGCGTAGAACAAGTTATCCTTATCCATCTTAAGGCTGTATATGATGTCGCGTTGAACACTGAAGACAGTGAGAACAAGAAAACCGGCGCAAACGAAACGTGCGTACATTGGTGTTGCGGTCGCAGTCAGGGCCATAATCGGGATATCGGTGTAACGGTCTCTGAATTTGCCCAGTCGACGATAATCACTGCGGAAACTATGGCCCCATTCTGATATACAATGTGCCTAGGCAAGACGTTGAGCCATGATGTGATCCTTCAATTCCATTTGCACCGTACCTCATCGATGACGAGACGATTGAGATTACGTTTTTCGTACACCGCATCCAACAGACGCGTACAATATGATGTAGCATATTTCTCGGGAGAGACTGGCGCGCTGTTAGTCACTGATAAAGTATACGCGTGTACGGTGACTTACTGTACATTAGGCGCATTTGGGGATGATCGGAAAGCAAATCATTCTCAATCTGCGAACGTTATTGCGATATACCCAGAGTCAATCGGAAAGACCGACCTGCTGTCGTTCCTCTGAGTCCGTGTCAGCGTTCAAAGTCACCACGCTCACACCCTTCTTTCGCAAGTTTTCGACCTCTAGGAAAAACTCGTAAACACGGCCGAAACACAAAGACATGGAACTTACGGTTGATCATCAGAGCTGTAATGCGATATTCAGCCGCATTAGGCACTCTCCACTTCGCATGAACTCACAACATAGAGGGGAGATGACCAACGTCACGCCAGTTTTCGCCATAACGGCTGGTAACTGGAAGCACAGACTCTACGGGGACAGAAGCATACACATTCCAGCAAGATAGATAATACATACTTTCCCCATTCCTGTCGGAGCCAGGACAAAGACATCTTGCCCTGGTTCAAGTCAACCCTAAGTACAATACGGAATATCGGCAGAAATGGACAAGACGAACCAGCAACTGCAGCTTGTACTATGTCCTTCTGCTGGCCCTTGAAGCTTTCATGCCCGAATACTCCATAATAATACTCAGATGCCAGACGGAAGTTGGATTCATAACAAGTGAACATACCCTGCTGTAATACCCTACAGCCCAAACGGCCTCAGCGCATACGCACAACAAGGGAACAGTTGCTTACTCATTACAGTCATGCGAATTGTGGTATGTCATGCAACTTTAGTGGCCTCGTGATTAGACGAGATTTGAAAGCCAGAAGAATAGAGGGGTCGAATGTCGTAGGAACAAGAACTTATGAATTCGTGTGACGAGAAACCGAAAACGCCAACGCGCGACATGCTATCATGCACGTGACCAAACACGTCCAGTCACGCTAATCAATTAATCATTCAATATTTGACTACGCAATACCTCGTAATACACGCGGACAAAATCATACAAGGAAGACATTGCTAACACAGCACTTAATCGATTCATCATTCAGCCGTGTTCTCGATTGGGTTAAGAACTGTAGGAAGCCCCGCAAGCTGCATCTTTACACCAATCTCAAAGAGGTAGTCCAAGCACTATCAGAAACCTGAGTTAGGGCTTCGAAGAAAATGGGCATATCAACTAACCTCCGTTTGGGTTTTAGCTTTCTCCCAATCCTTACCTGAAAAGGAGTCAGAAAAGATATTTCATTTTCCCGGAACAGGTTACACAGGAAACATACCCCAAACGTAGACACCGTGTCGGCGTACGAGAACACCGGGTGCATCAGGATATTTCACCATAGCTTCGGCCATGCTGTCACGGAGGTCTTCCTCGAACGGGGTGTTTTCAATAATAGGCACGATCAAAGTATCGAGGTAAGACAAAGCGGCGCCTGTGCCTCCAACCCGTACACCCTTGATCATCTGCGCAGAGAACAGCGTCGGTGTAGCGCAAGTAACTCTACCTATACATACTTGCTCACCTCCTGGTAAATACGTTAGCGAATGATTATCAGTGCGTGTAACACATGATAGCTCACTTGATGAGAAATGGTAAATACCGGTCCTTTCCAAAGTAAGGTGGCCATAACAGCATGCTGAGAATGGGTATGGATGCAACTACCAGCATCTCGGAGGTCGAAGGAGTTCCAGAATAGTGGAGTGCATGCTGATTCCTTTAGGTTTAGTTGAGGGCGGCGCAGAAACACACGGTCCGTATGAGGTGATGGCGCGGGCTGAGGGTATGGAAGAACAAAGATGTGTCCCGGTTCAATTCTCTCCTTCTGCACGCCAGAGGGAGCAATATAGACTTTGTCTCTGCCTGCGCTGTCCAGCTCTGCCATTGAGAAAGCTGTAGGCTTGATACACACCCTTGTCTAATACAGATTCCGCCACCTGTACCCGTAACCCACCCAAGCTGATACAGACGTCACCAGACAAGCCAAAAACACCTCCTGATCACACGTACGTGGTAAAATGACTTGCACAACTCTGGGATCAAATTCGCAGGCTAGGGCAGAATGAACCTTTGCAAGTTCGGTAGAAAATGATCAAGGCTTACGTGCAGAGGATCAGAAGATCGAACAAGAGAATCAGCAATGTCTCCAGACAGCATGATAGTGTCTTGTGCACAAGAACTCTGTGAGAGAAGAATTTTCACATCCTGTCGCCATTTTTTGACCAGAGCTTAGAAGGGGGAGAACCGCATGATCGATGAGGCAGGATCGCGTGATTGGCTCTCGCAAGTTGCCGAACCGTAAGTAAGAGAAATTCGAGCCTCCGTTACTGTCAGTGGGATCCATGACCTGAACCGACTCGGAGTCCCGAGTTCCTACTCGCCTTAAATTCTCAAGCAGCGTCATTCTGAGTCCACTTTTGACTGGCGTCATGACTGCGATTTACAAGCAGTATCCAAAAAACGTCGACTCGGTTCCAGCCACCATGATTCTCTCGACCGCAGAAGACCCTTCTACAAAGAAGGCCGGTAGTGAATTTCTTGTTAAAAGGCTCACCACATGATGTGCGCACATGAATTGGCGGCCCGTTTCGTCTCATACACACTTGAAGCGGTCCGCAATGCCTGTCAGGATTCTCAGATATGTCGTCCGTAGCAGCAGGTTTCTGGCATCCCTCAATAAACTACAGCATGCTTGGCACTTTATCTGCGGCTTTTGCGTTTTTTCTGGCGCCGCTGACTATCGCTCTCGATAATGGACTTGCAAGGACACCGCCTATGGGTTGGAACCCATATAACGCATTCCTGTAAGATGCGAATTCATCTCAATCACTTGAGGCCGCATTTACTAACCTCACGTAGATGTTCAACTACAGAGCAGGATTACCGTGCGGCTGCGCAAAATCTGGTTAACCTTGGCTTAGCCACACTTGGCTACCAATATGTCAATTTGTATGTGCGATTGGATCGTACCTGCAGATAGCAGGAGCTCTCATCAGAAACAACTAGGGATTGTGGCTGGCAAGGAAAGGCCCGAAACGCTAGCGGCGGGTTCACATGGGACACAACTACTATTCCCTCAGGGGTTCCGGCTCTTTCTTCCTTTGTCCATGGACTCGGCCTTAAATTTGGCGTTTACTCGGATGGGTAAGAGCCTGGAGTTTCTTTCAGGCTTGGGGATGCCTAACGCAGGTTGCAAATTTCGTAACAGAGGTGTTTTCGCTTGCGACTTTGTGGGAGGAACTGCACACTATATAGGAAGTCTCGGGCACGAAACCTCGGATGCGAATAGCTTTGCCGCTTGGGGTGCAGATTACTTGAAGGTCGTCCGATATTCTTGTTATTCCATTTTTTGTCAACTGATCTTTCCCTTAGTATGACAATTGTTACGCAGGTAGCCCCTCCTAGAATCTAGATCCAACTGACCGCATACATCTCACATTGCTCACCTCATACAGTGAACTCGACCGATTTTGTTGACTTTAATCCTCCCATACAAGTGCGTTTCTCCGTCATCATGTACACCTAAGAAGCCCTGATATGCCATCGGGGGTCTAGATTGAAGTAGGTTTCGCTAGAAGTAGTTCTTCTGAAGGGACTCATTCTTTTAGCCTCATTATCTGGTGATGCGAGATGCACTAGCGGCTACGAAACGTCCTATTGTGTTTTCAATTTGCGAATGGGGAGTACAAGGTATATTCTTCGATCGCTTCCTTTCCAGATCCCGCCAGACTGATTTCGATAGACCCTGCCAGGTGGCCAGCGAGTACCGTGGGTCATTCGTGAGTGTTACTCAATATTTTGCATTCTTACTGCAGAGTCAAACTGATGGCATATGAGGTGGCGAATCTCGTAAGCCGAAATATGACTGATTCCTGTAACCCTCTGCTTGACGAGATTTTCGAGGAACGACATCGGTCCTCCGGCCTCATGGGACAACCTCTTCAGGATCATAAATCAGGTTGTCCCCATTACGCAGTTTGCAGGGCCCGGTGGATGGAACGGTAAGGGTTGGCGAATACCGAGTTTGTAATCAGGATAACGATAACTGGTTCCTTAGATTTGGATATGCTCGAGGTCGGAAACTCTGGACTGACAGTAACAGAGCAACAAACACATTTCGCATTTTGGGCTGCTGCGAAGTGGGTTCAGGGTGCCTCCTCGTGCAGGCAGAAAGCTCACGCACTACAGGTCGCCTCTTCTTATATCCACAGATCTCACCAGAATCTCTGCAAGCTCCCTGAACATTTTGAAGAATACAAGGATAATTGCCCTGAACGTACGTCGTTCTCATTAACTCGTTTCCGGTGTTGTTCTAACAGTTAAACCTAGCAAGACCCTTTGGGAAAATCTATCAGCTTTAAGAGACGATACACAAACGACCATGACGTTTGGGCGGGACCGCTTTCTGATGGCTCCACCGTAGCAGGTATGCTTCCTTCACATTGATAAACCCGCAGGACCTTAAATGTGTTATCTAGTCATTATCAACTGGCAGAACTCAGCTCGGCCGCTAACATTCAACCTCGCGGACGTTGGCTTCCTCTCTGTTGCGAGCGCAGCTGACTTGATTTCTGGCGCATCTTTAGGGAGATTGACAGGCTCGTAAGTACATTCACCTTCCTCTTTTGAGCGAATGATCCCATGGTCCACTCTTTTTCACAACCTCGTGCTCCGCCATTGCAGGTATACAGCCGCCGTCGATGCACACGGTGCAATTGTTTTGAAACTCAGCGGCGGTACCTCGGTATCACCACCATCATTCACATTCTATAACGCGGCCGCGCCCCAAAATGCGCTCGCGGGAGGAGCTACTGTTCGGGTTGTCTCTTCTTCCGTATCTGTCGTCGGATTCGTTGGAAATGGTGGGATTCTTACATTCAACAGCGTCGATGGAGGAGCGTCCGGAGGCACCAAGCTCGTGTCCCTAGATTATATCAATGCGGACTTTGTGTTCAGCAACACAGACTGCTCGAACTGTCGCAATGCATTCATCAGCGTCAATGGGGGCGCACCTATCCAGGTACAGATGCCGATTTCTGGTCAGGTACGAAGACTTTTTCGGATTCGAGAGATCTCTGAGGATCTGTACTTATCTCTGCATCTAGAGCTGGGATATCCTGTTTTCGGGCTATCTCGTGTCCCTTCCTGGGTTCAAGGCCGGGAAAACTAACTCTATTCAGATTTCCAATCCACACGCGTGGGCACCTGATTTCTATCGCATTGGCGTGGCGTCCTAACTTTGAAGCGAACGAATTTGCTGTGTTGTCATGTGTGTAAAACCGCGCTATGTATACTAGCTAACGACCTTCGCGGGATCCCAGCACTACTTGAATGGCTAGCCTGGAATCATTACTAATCACTAGCTGTGCAAGAATGTCGCCAGGCAACTCCAAAGAAGGTGAGGTCCAAAGTCATGGGTCGAGGAACCTCATACCCCATGGGATCGAGCAAGATTGGGTTTACACGCTGAGTGGCGGGTGGATCTGCCCCCCCCCATGCGTAGGTCATGTGTTAATGTGCTTAAAATACCAAATCCTCGAGTTAGGCGATACGAGGTGATAGTGATCTGTCTGCTGCGGTCATGTTACTGCTGTTCGGTATTAAGTAGCATTGGGCATAAGTATTGGGACGAACTGTCAGATGGAAGATGAAGAACGGTGTGGTCCACGTCGGAACCGCAAGTAATGATACTTCATTTGTATAAGCCAGCCAGCAAGGGTCCGCAACTCGATCTCGGAGAAGCACGGGTGTGCGCGCAGAAGCGAGGAGACTTCTGGGTTCCTGGAAACCGGTATGGGAAATCATTCGGTTTTATATCAGGGTCCGCAAATAATAGGATTTGGGATAGGGAAACCATTCTTCGGTGAAGCGTCATGCCGGGGCGCACTTTTCGGCGGCAGGTAACACTAGTACGGAAGGCTATTTGATGGAGTTTGGGAGCCTCTAAACGTATGCATAATGGCCAAGTTAAGAGCCGGAGCGCCACTGAAACGGGGATCTCACATGTGAAGAGTGCAGTCTTCACCCCGCTCATAATTGGTATGTATTAGATGCGAGTGAGATCTGTTCCAAACATCTTTCGTCTGAATCTGTCACAATCTGATGCATTTCATATAAAGCCCTGAAAAAAAACCGACGGCGGCTGATGGTCGCTTCGGAATATCTGTGCCCTGCGATCTGTTGTGAAGTGTACCATAAGGTCTCATAAAGCGCATCCATGCCGTAGAATGACAGTCTGAGAATGGCTTAGATCATCGAACGTGGACACAAACTTGTAGAACAAAAGTCGGCTCAAATTTAGAAACATCGTGATATCTGCACTTGCCTCGTTTGGTTACTCTAAGGGTTCTAGCCTATTCAGCGGCCTCACTCGGAAAGTTCAGAATGTAAAGTTCGAACGTCAGGGATGCAAGTCATGCGCTTCAAAAACTGACTGAGAAGGATGGAGGAACCAGATAGTGGCTCCGGTTGACATTGACGAAGCGGTCACGGGATATTGTGCCAGATGTCATACTAGAAACGGGCTATCTAGTTGGACTTAATTGGATATTATATTCTTCCACCGTGCGTCATTTCAATCCTGTACAAAATGGGTATATTGCGAATCTCGTAAGGGAGTAAAGGGCAACGGAGGCAGAGGGGATCACGACTGCTCCATGAGTTGCATGTGCTCAAGGTTGTCCAGAGTTTCTGCGGAATTTTGGAGTGAATCAAGGGCAGGAGTCCAGAATTACGACATGTCTGAATTGGAAATTCACAGTCTATGAGCAGCTTCTTCATTGGGCTAGCTTGGGGCCACTCGCGGAGGTGGTTCCAAGATTTGCTGATATATATTTTGAGTGTGCTCCATGTCGATGGTTAGTCGAATCGTCTAGCAGAGGGGAGACAGCTACAATTCACACGGTAAAATTGGTTTCCTGAGCTACAGATAAAAGCCAATACATATAGACGAATAGAAAAAGAAACAAGATTTATGCAGAGATCTGGGGCTCGAAAGAACCGGGATGCGAAACTGACGGCTGGGAGATTACGTTGATAGACAAGATGTATGGTTTGTTACGATCATTTAGAAGAAGGCAACAGAAAGAGGGGTTCAAACAGTGGTATATGGCATAGTACACGGCGGGAATTCTGCTGTCCAGATACGGAATAACAAGCATAAGTGAGGAGCAACACAGCAGGAGAAGAGCAGAGATGGAGTATGGATCAGCGACCAGAAGAAGTGGCGACAGAAAGCCATTTTGGGTACAAAATGAAAAGAAAAAAGAAAGAAAAAAGAAAGAAAAAGTAAAGAGAGCCAAGAGATAAAATTACGACGTCGCACGTCTAAGGATCACCATCAACCCATCCGAATGAGCGGAAAAAATTGCATCAACAGGGAATTGTGGTGAATTGACCTCATTCATCGAAGTGCTACTAGGTGGAGGCGAGGAAGAGTCGGGATCGCGACCACGGTATCGTTGCCGATGCCGGTTTGGTGAGGTAATTCGGCCATGAGGGTAAGCGTGCCCGGATCTTGACGGACGAGATCTCCGTGAGGAAGGTGTTGGGTCAGGAAGGCGGCCACTATGGTGAGGCAGATATTAGTGTCATGATCCTCGGGAGAACAAAGAAGCAGCAGAGTGTGAGCGAGTGAGAATGGAGTTTTAGGGAAGTTGGAGAGACGGGAGAGTAGAGGACAAAGATGAAAGAATGAAATTGGATACTGACATGGAATCGCGGCCTTCCGTTATCAGTAAGAATCTCCCAAATCCGAACCCACCGTCACTGGGCTGGCCACGTTCGTTGACGCCCCAGCCTTTTACGCAGTCTACCCAGCTTCTGACCTGTTCCTCATCTCGTTTAGCCACGTAATCAAAGAAGCTGCGGCCGACGCAATCGGTTGTGGAGATGAGGAGGTCATTGGAGCAGTAAAGGATCGTGCAATGCATAGAGAACCGGTCGAGAATGAAGGCCGTGCGGAAGGACTGGCTGGGGAGATGATCAAAGGTAATTATCTCTTCTTTGGATGAGTCAGTTCGACGCCCGCTAGGGCTATGTGGTTCCTTGTCGTGGTCAGAGCTGGTTCCGGGGTCCTCAGAGCCGCTGCGGTGGCTGAGAGTTGGGCTCCTTGAACTACGAGGGCTGGGCGACTGCCAGGGCGAGCTGGCTGGTGCTGGCGAGGGGGAGACCGTGCCTCTAGAAGTCGGACTCGGAGGCAAAGGAGACGGATCATTCCATCGCTAGAGACGGGGTCAATAATCCAATATTCAGGGAAGATCGTACCACAGGGCCGATCGCAAAGACACGTACTCTAAATTGGAAATTGTGTGGAGTGGGTGATATGATGGTGATTTCTTGGGCAGTCGAGGCGTTGTGCAGGGCTTTGGCGCCGGGACTTGCAAAAGAGACACTTCCAACGAGCACGTTGTGCACCACGGTTCTGGGGACGAGTCTTGGATAAGCTGCCATTGGTAGCTAGGCGGCTAAAAGACTAACCTTGACTGTCGAGAGAGGGGCATCGAAGGTTTAGCTGGGCCATTTGTGTGACGTGAGAGAGGAAGATACTGACGATTCCACATAGGATGTAGCCTTTGTATGGATCCTTGTGCCTCAATCGAAGATAGACGAGAACCGCAGCTTTATCTTGCTGGATAGTGTCACTGAAATAGGAATGAGATTTGTTGTGAAAGGGCACTCAAAGGCCATACGACTTACTAGTGAAGCTGTCTGACTCGCCCGAATTCGTCTGGATGGACGAGTTCGAGAGAAGGGCGACCGACGAGTTCATGGGGTTCGAAGCCTAGGCGAGCAAGATTATGGGGGAAAGAACTAGATATTGGATAGAAACAAACCAAGGAGATCTGTCACGGAGTCAGTCATATATATCCATTTCGCCTACGGTAACGATTATTAGCTTCGGGCCTCCGGCAAAGGAAAGGGATAGTTTACCTCTTGTGAGAAATCAACGATTCCGACTGGGGCCAGAAACCGTCAGGTCGATCAGGATACGGGGGACAGATGCAACACTGACTGAATGAGACGCAGGGAACACCGTTATCCATTGAAAGGCGTTTTGGTGGGTCTGTGAGAAAGTGGGCTTGGGCTCGGATTTAAATTGGAATCTAGGGCGCCTATTTTGTGCGAAGATGGGCGAAGCGAAAGTGAAAGCAAGAAAGGGACGTGAATAAGGAAACTAGTGGAGCGATGGTCGCATAATTCACTGGTGGTGGTGGTGGTAGGAAAGAAGAGGGTGGTAGGGGTTGTTTATTAAGGTAGGCCTAGTATTGCTGCCTGCTGTGAATGGACGCGTGTGTATCTTTGTGTAGCCGCTGGATCTGATTCTGCAAGTGTTTCCCACGACACTGCCACTAGGCCAAAGGGGTAGACTGAAAAGTCTGGCATGACTTTTGAGCGGTGGAAGGGAAAGAAGGAGACGATAGGTGCGAGGATCTCTGCGTGACAAGCGACAGATCTCCATTACGGCATTCCAGATTCGCTTTCCGATCTCCAATTTCAAATCTCATCCCAATCCTCTCATCCCACATCCATCATCACTATGTGGTCCTCTGCCCGCCAGATCGCCGCTGGCGACCTCGTCATCGTCTGGATGGTACCTCCCTCTGCCTCCATGAAATCACACTGCTCACGTACTCTAGACTAGAGACAACATCCAGCCGCTCGTCGTCACACCCGGCAAGGACTTCAACAGCAAGTATGGGAACTACCGCCAAGGCGACTTTGTGGGTGTCCCATATGGTTCGAAAGTGGGCTGCCGTACAGGCAAGGGTTTTGTGTATCTTCTTCGCCCGACGCCAGAACTCTGGACTCTGGCTCTCCCACATCGTACCCAGATCCTTTATCTCGCAGACATCGCTTTCATTACCTCACGCCTCAACATCAAGCCTGGCAGCCGAGTCATCGAGGCTGGTTCGCCTTTTCTCCGTTCTTGCTTCTTCTAAAATTTACGTCTCGCTCTGTTCTAGGCACCGGGTCAGGTTCATTCACACACTCTGTAGCGAGGACCATTGGCGAGTCAGGTCATCTCTGGTCATATGAATTTCATGAAACACGAGCCGACAAAGCAAGGTGTGTCCTCACCTCGACTTCTCCCTCTTGACACAACTCTAAACGAGTGGTTCTGTTTCAGAGAGGAGTTCACGCGCCATGGCATGACAAACACAGTTACCCTCACGCACAGGAACGTATGTAAAGAGGGTTTCACAGTTGACAACACCGTCGATTCCGGTACGTAACATTCGTTGGCGTTTTTCGACCCACTCTTAACCACGATCATCCGTCCTTTCAGTTTTTCTAGATCTCCCTGCTCCCTGGGATGCCGTTGAGCATGCCAAAAAAGCCCTGAGGGTGTGTATTACGCGCATATATTCACCGAATCTCGGTTCTAACATTATCGGTATAGAAAGACAAATTAACTCGGATTTGCTGCTTCAGCCCCTGTATGGAACAGGTCTTGCGGACAGTGGCTGCTTTAAATGAAGCCGGGTTCACAGGTGGGACAATTTTCATCGGGAATCAGGCGCATATATTCACTCGAGCACAACGACTACGCAGAAATCACCATGTACGAGACCCTTCTGCGTCCGCACGAAGTTGATCAGATTCCTCAACCCCAACCGATTGGGGAAATATCTGAGAAGCTCAAGGAAGCGGAAAAGCGACGGGAAGAAAAACGCCTCCGCCAGATTGCCAACAACAAGGCTCGAGTGGCTGCTATTGGCACCGAAACCACTTCATCTTCTGCCTCCATCTCTATAAAACGCAAATGGAGTGATGACGGCGATATGGAGCCAATCGGCGGTACTCCACACGATCTGGCTCAGCGCGATGCATCACCCGATGTCAAACGTATCAAAACGGAAGAGGGGGGAGTAGGAGTGGAAGTAGAGGCGGATTCTATTACAGCACCTGTGCGAATGGACATGATCAATGCGGAAGGAATCGAGGGTGGGTTGGTGGCAGGTGAATCTCGCATGGAAATCACACCCTCTTCGAGCCCCAGACCTGGTCCACGCATCAGCGTCTCAAATGCTCTGCCAGAGGTCCGGGGTCACACTTCGTACCTGACCTTTGCGGTCCTTGTTCCTTTTACGGCTTCAGTGGTTCCTTCTGGAACAGGGACAGAAGATGTATCTGCACGGACACCAACGCCAGATGTTCCCTCCGCAACGACCCCACCAGAAGCAGAGAACATAAGTAGTATAGTGGCTCCGTGACTTGGTATATAGGTCTACTGTGTGATATGCTTCATCCAGGTAGTTCTAGACTTAGTAGGATATGGTATAATGTGACGAGAAGAACAGATGCTCGGACTGGAAGGCGATGGAGAAGTCTCAAGGGAGGATGAAGATAGAGTCCAACATCGAGCATCAAAGGTTAATTACTACTGGAGGATACCTATCCCGGATACGGCGTTCTCGGTATGCGGTTTCCAAACGCTGTTCCTCTTCGATCTAGGCAGTGCTTTTTGATCTCCGTGGACGTAGCGTCCTCGTAGTTGCAGGAACGTCGCGCGTACTGGTATCGTTTGCGGCAGCGATCACGTTGAAAGTGAAGTGGAAGAGTTATCTGCGGCAGCAGCTATAGATGTTTTTGTTGTCCTCGACTTCTTTCTGGGCGGCATCGATTCCTCCCATGATCCAGTCCCGTCATATTCGTCATCATCGTTACTCTCATCGCCAGCGTCGGAACCCTCGTCATCTGAGACATCCTTCCGTGCCCGTTTGCCGCTAGTTGCACGGGTTTTACGAGGTCTTCGGGTCCTTGCCGTTGTCACACGTGTAGCCTTCTTAGTGGAAGACCTTGGAGGCGATGGTGCCTTGAGCTTTGTCGACGACCTGAGCTTGCGTTCCGTGCTTCTTGCAGCAACATTGGGGGTTGGTCCAAGTTGTGCAGCTTTACTCGAGCCCTCGAGGACAGACTCATCGATGCTAGCATCACCATCGCGCTTCGGCTGTGCATCATCGGCATTAATATGTTTATCTCCGTCACCGCCATCTGAATCGCTGGGGGGATCGTCCCCGGTTTGTTTAGATTGCAGCCGTTGGGGAGACTGTAGGGCGGAAGATGATCGTGAAGGCGTGTTGGAGGTGCCTCCATGTTGCTCGCGTTGTCGGGCGGCAGCATCTTCCGCGAGCTGGGCCATCGTTTTTGGTATGATAAGGTTTGGGTTACTGGAGACGCCGTCCATGTTTGTTTCGGTATTGGCGGCGGTGGCCACGGCCATCTCGTCGTCTTCGTCAAGGTCGTAGGTGATGAAATCTGGTGCATTGCTCGTCGATTCTTCCAGCTCCGTCTCTGCCGATACCGGCGTTTTGTTGGAATCCGCGCCAGCAACCCGTGATCGGCGTTCATCTTGGAATGACATCACAGGTTCGTCTGGCACATACTGGAATTTGGGCAATTGGAAAGCTTGAACCACATCATCGGCCCCGATGAGAAACCCGCCACCGCCGTGTCCGGAGGTTTCCTGAGTAATGGACGAGAGCAGATGGTAATAGATGTCAGCGAGAGTTGCACATTTTAGGTTCGAGTGGGGTTCGCCAATCGCTATTGTACGTACCTTTTCATCTGGCAACTGGGCCTGTGCAGCTTCTGCCTGGAGATCCTCCTCGTCCGGACCTTCACCCTCATTCTTATTGTTTGATCCCATATCTCTGGCCTTGTGGACAGCCTTCTCAGACGCCCGATCAGACTTTGTACCATACTGTTCTTGTAGACGCTGCCGTATCCGAAGACCCTGGATTAATCGTGTCCATTGTTTAATCACCCGCTCCTCTCGCTTCACTCGGGCTTTCTCTTCAGCAACTCGCTCGGATTCCCAAAATGCCTGAAATGGGATAGAACAGGAGTCAGTGATCAACTTCCAGTCCAAAGCACTGGGCTTTTTCAAAGTAGGAGAAAATGATAATTGAAAGGATCAAAGAAAGTCATACCTCCAATAATGCCTCCTCATTCTCCTTTGCAACCACGACACCCTCTATAATTGGAAGTGCCCGTCGCTTCCTGAACTCGAAGCCCGTCTAACATCGAACCCACGCAATTGAAACACGGAAGTAAGCACTTAATTACTAAGTGTGTTGGACAATCACGCACAACAGCCTCAGCGAAGTCTAGCCCTAGTTTCCTTGCTATCTTTGCCACGCCTTTATCTGTCGTGCCATTGATTAACATTCCGCGCACCAGCGTGGGTGAGAGAAGACCAAATAATTAAAGCAACAGTGACAGCGAAACTTTTCGCCACTGCCTAGATTGTCTGTAACGCACTCACAAGGAATGTGTGCTGCACCACGAGGCAGCATTGAGGGCACGTAGAGATCAATGTTGCCAAACTTATTTTTGGGTACAATTCCCTAGATTTTAAGTTAAATCATCAGAGCTCCAGGTGACCAGGCTGGGGGAAAACAAGTGCAAAGTACACAGTACTCACATCAATGACTGGATCAGGGACATAAGGTTCAGTTTGCGAACGCGCGTACAGGCCTTGCATGACTTCGCCTGTGGACCCACCCTCCCCACTTGTGCCAGCCTCTTTCAGCGCTTCAAGTTCCCGTAGTTTATTGACAGTGCCAGCGCGGACTTTGACCATTTTCAAAGGCTGTTCACCCGCTTTGATAGTTCGACCTTCACTGCGCATCCAGTTCTCATCAGTCTTCAAAGACACGACTGCGGACCTCGGATAAACAGGTTCCCCACGGAACTTGCCCAGTTCCGGCGTAGCTGGGGGCGGAGGATGGATGGTTTCATTTTGTTTAAGATGTCGTGTCAGGACGTAACTTAAGTTAAAGTTAAAGCAAAGCCAAACACAGTAAGAAGCAACGCACATAGGATGATCCTTGAATCCTCCCACAGTCGTTGGCATTCCCTCAAGCATCTGCGCCGTCTCAAGTTCCTCGTCTTCGACATCGTCTCTATGCTACACAAAGTTCAATTGGGATTGACAAAAAGAGCCACAATGACTACTCACCAGACGATAAGGTCTGTTGACAAGGCTTAACACGCGGTTCCACCACACCAATCGACCTTTGCCACCGTTTCCCATATTCGCTGCGTTGCTGCCACCTTGCATTTTTGCTATTTTGGCGCCGAATTCCCGAGCATAACGTCGTGTTACATCTCTAGCATAACCATCCTCCTCGAACGCCATTACATAGACAAGTCGATTTTCCTCCTTGATAGGATTTCTCGACGGTTTCTTATTTGGTACGGGGGAGTTGAACCGAGAAAATTGGGCTACGGCAGCGTTCGAAGGCTGGTTGATAGTTATTGGAGTCGGGTCGAAGACCTTACGCTTGTTGACGATGCATCGTATAGGATCGACGGGAAGCCAACGGCCGTCGGGCTTTGAAAATACTTCTGTCCAGAAGACGGGCGGTGTAGTCGTTGGGTCTGGGGGAGCTAGTAAAGAGCGAAACCGATCAACTTCAACTTTCATGAATCACCAAGAAAACATACGAAGGCCAACATCTGAGGTTGAAGGAGAAGCGCTCCCTAAAGTACGTCCTTTTGACTGAGGCTGCCTCAACTTGATTGGTGGTTTCGCCTTCTCTTTCGCCTTGCCTTTGCCAACCGTTGTGCCACCATCAAGGTGTTGACCACTTCCCGGGAAGTTCGCTGCTTTGCCCTTTCCCTTAAGGTCGCGCGCCACACTCGAGGCCGGAGGAATTTCCACTTCTTCCATGTCATCATCTTCACTTTCCTCATGCTCCGAAGTTGGCGTAATGTTGCCTATGGCCGGGGCCTTCTCTTTTCCTTTCCCTTTGCCTTGAGCCTTCTTTTCATATTTAGGTTTCGGCTTTCCTATGCTTGCTTGCCAGGGTACACTCTGGATGCTCACTACGAGACGGGCGGGGATTGCTAGAGCACGACAGAGTGCTGTAAACAGTTGAGCGCTGGTATCCCTTGACCCTCTCCCCATAAGAGCGTGCTTCATCAAGCTCTTGGGGCTCCGTATAAACTCGCCGTCTTCGTCGAAGGCGTCTTGAAGGGCTTCCAGATCCATTTCAGCGTTAGGGGAATCATCATTTGAAAGGAGTCGATAGCGTTCTAAGATTTTTTCGACATCGTGGAAAGTACGATTGCGGAGATGTCCCTCTGGCACTATCTCGAACGAAGCTGACCACCAATCGGTTAAGTCTCGAATTGCATTCTCGAACGTCCGACCGCGCTGATTTCGATCAGGTATCCGTGACTTGTGTATCATCGCAAATGCGTTTTGTAGTTTTAGCGGGCATAGAGAAAGTAAACGTGCCTAAACCTCCCATGAGCTTATGTATGCAAGGTATTTTCATTCACATACGTGGAGTAACTCGTCGTTCAACCACTTGTTCCGGATCCAAGCATTAGCGAGCAAGGCGACTGTGTGTATCTTATGGCAGTTTATCCTCAGGAGACGTTCCGCGTGTGATATTCCCTTCTTTCTGAAACTTTGTCAGTCGTCAGCGCCATATAAGTAAACAACTGAACAAACTTCTTTTCTGCCTCAACTTTGGGTTGCGCATGGAGAGTTATCTCTATTGTCCGAGGCTGAACTTCTGGTACCTCAACCTCCTCCCAGTCATACTCGTCGTCGGTGTCTGCACTGAGGGCATTGAGGTGGTTGTCCATGAAAGAGGTCGGGGTGCTTAATTGGACATGGTGACAAATGACTTGTTCCCCATCATGCGTGACAGCGTTGGCAGCTCGCGTGACGTAACGCGTCGGAGCCGTCCCTATCACGTAACACCTTCGGTGACCTTGTAAAGAGTCTCGAGGCTGTTTCATGCGTACAATGCCGATGCCAACTTTGCCATTAACCCATATGCTCTCCGGGGGCAAACCATTTGTGCTTCAGTCCTCCCTTATAACCCGTGCTCTATCAACCCCATATCCCGGACACGGAACAAAGTACTATGGGTTATAACAGAGTCGACCGTAGCTGCTCTTACATTAGTGCCTATGACTTGTAATACACACGCGCAACAGAGTCAAAGGCAAGTAGTTTGGATCTTCAAACCCAAGCACCAAATTCTATGGCGCATTCAATCATCCCCTCCCCCCTCATTTTGTATCTTATCCCTCAGTTCCTCTTCCCTCTCCAACCACTTCTGCATCCTCGCAACACTCGCAATTCCAAACGGCTCCAACTTCCTCAACCTCGACTGCTTCCAAAACACACTCCTCAAACTCAACTCCAACAACCTCAACGCAATAGCCAAAAGCAACATACTACTAATAATCATCGCCTTATTCCCAACCAACGTCATCTGATCCACCGTCGTGTCCATCTTTGCACTGACAGATCCCGTGGCATTGAAGAAGGACGATGACGAGGCCACGTCCAGACGTGGATCGTAACCTGCCATAATCACTTTAGTCGCCGATGACATGTACCTGTTCATCTTCGCTTCGACTTCAAACAACTGGATTTTCGACACAGATCGAGGTGTGGTCGAGTCAAACGTTGCCGTGAAATCGTCAAACAACAGCTGTCCAGCAAGCATTCCAATACCCACAGCGCCAGACGTCGAGTTACTTCCGACGAACAGCGGTGGTCGCAGAGCATAAAGCAGAGACGAAGCAAACATGTTTCCAATGGAATCTAGCACGCTTCCACCATAGTTAACGCTGGTGTCGCACGTCACATTCTTCAAGCGTAGCCGGTTGTCTGCAAGTGTGACCTGGCCGCAGCTTGATAGATATGCGAGGCGAACAGCATCTGCGGCAAAGTCGAAGTTATGGTCGCTAGGGTCACAGGCTAACAAAACGGCGGTTCCATGCCAGAGTTCATTGTTTTCCGTGCGAGTTGCCAATCCAGTCAAGTCAAGAGTACAACCAGGTTGTTGAACATTCGGGCCCTCGCAGCCGATTAATAGGAGTCCAGAGTGGCCATACCCGGTTCGAGCAGGGTTTTTGAATTTGACTGGTACGACACCTAATAACTGATTTTCAGCACACAACCACAGTTTACAGAAGAGGAACATGCACACCTGTCGTGATCGGTTTCTCTATATCCGTCTGCAACTCAAGATCACCAGCAACAGGAGTCTCCCAACGACACTTGAAATTGAAATAATTCGTCCGGCTAAAATACTTCATCGTTGCCCGTTCTTGAATCAGCTGTCCACTGCTGGAGTATGGCCACGTGAAGAAGGAATTTGGTGGCATCTCATATCCCCACGTAAACCCCTCCAATTGCTCCAACTGCGTGATTGCAGCAATACGTTCCAAGACGCTCACTTCATTCTGCAGCCCTCGAATAGCACTCAAGAAACTCGCCGAGATAGGATTCCCATTTCGAATGGTTATATCCTTGGGTATCACCGCCGTCGTTGAGAGGGTAAAGCACCCAGGACCCGTCGCAGAGAGTACCATCAAGACGATAGACGCAGCAAGTGCGTAACGAAACATGGCGCTAACTCCTTGACCTTTCGCGAACGCATACTTGACACGATCAAAGAGTCCAGAAGCCAACGTGGACACACGATCTGTCTCTCCAGGTTCCAATGCCCGCTTCCTCTCAGCTTGAACAGCCCACTCGAGACTGAAAATAGTGAAGAGGATATCGCTGAGCAACGCGATGGAAAGGTTGTGCCAGACAGTGAAGGCAACAATGAAAGCACCTTTCAATTCTGCGAAGAATTCGGTCAATGGGATAGGTGAAACCCGCGAGAGGTTGTAAGGTCGAACGTGACCAGCAATAGCAAATCCATAATATCCAAGCTGGAGGACGAGGAACAGGACCACGCGCGCGAAGATGTATTTTCGGGGCCAATACCAATGCACGTCCGACGTATGTTGATCAGTTAAATCGTCTGAAGATTCATCGAGAGAGAGTGGATGATAATTGCCAATGATTAATGGAAGGGCTTTATCCTGGGGCGACTTTTCAGTATCGTTTGCGGCAGGAATAGGATCCGAATCATGGTTCAGAATTCGGAGTGCGACTTGGAGATTAAGGGGGAGACGGTATTGACGTCTAACATCCAAGAAAACGAAACAACCAAAGAGAATAATAAGAGAGAGGATACCGATGGTGGCAAATATGAAGGGTCTGCTACCAACCAGTAGAATGACTGGTCGCTCGATTGTTGCTGGGACAGTAGTGGTCTGGAACCCAGAGAATTGACTAAATCCTTGGCCAGCGGGTTTGACCAAGAACGCTTTGGACGCGGAAACCATAGCGTTATTCATGTTCTTTTGGATCGTGTCGAGATCAAGAATGTCCGCTGCGAAATTCCGTTGGTTGGTCCAAGCCTTGACATTCTGACCATGGGTATTGAGGAAAACCTGAGCAGCAATCGTACTCAATGGACTCGGGCTACCAGGGCTTACAGATAGAGGGCTGAGAGCACCCAGTAGCGCTACTGAGAAAATCAGCTCGACGGTTTCTTGGGGAAGGTTGTTCTGGCGCGGTAGATCTTCGGAGACAGAGCTCACAGTCAAAGTCGTACCAGATGCTACGACATAGGATGTCGTTATGCTGTGTTTCGGATCGCAGACAAGGAGGGCGATAGTGAGACTGGAAGGCATCTGAAAAGAAAGTCGGGGTTGTGAAGGAGTGGAGATAGTTGTCAAAGGCATGCCGTTCAGTTTAAGCAGGCAGGGCATCGTTTCACTAGATGAACATCCTGCGAAAAGATAGGCAGAGTGACCGTCAAAGGATCCGGAGGCATCGTAGAGAGGGTATATACCTAGAATAGCCTCAGCTTCCGAGCTGTATACAAAATAATTTGGACACACCAACAATAATATCGTTTACACTTCTAGCGTTCCACACATTCCACCGTGTTCCATTCCCTTGGATGAAAAGGCCATTCCCTTCTTGCTGAACCCGCGGTGCGGTCCATTCGCAGTGAAATCCAAATCTCGCAACGTCACTTGGGTAAGTTGTCGTTACGTTCGGATCCACCACCTCTTTTTCCTGCCTTCCTATGAGCACGCTATCCATCACTCTCCACCCAACCTCGGTCTTTAGTTCCTGTTCAATGTGCGTAATCACCTCGGCCCGCTGAATTGAGGCCATAACAGGGTCACTATGATCGGCTGGGTTGAATGTCGTTGGGGTGTATTTTGCCAAAACGACGTCCTTTGTGGATGGTCGTGGAGCGATAGCGGTGGTGATAGACGCTGGACCCATCGTTCTCAAGATCGTAATGAGGGCCAGCGCACTGAAAGCTGCTTTATAGGCCAAACTGGTAGAACGTGTGAATGCATGCCGGACGTGGAAAAAAATATTTGCAGTGAGGGTCGAAACGGTATCGCAACCCGGATGGAATGGGCGGTGGACGAGGTAAAAGCTCCATTCCTCGCTGAAAATTTGCAAGAGCAGGTCGGTGACAAGAAGGGCAGCGATAAATTGCCAAGCAACGAAAACGACACTGAATGCGCCACGCACTTCAGGGGAAGTGGAGGTTAATTTGACAGGTAGGGGGGAATAAGCGCACACCAGCGCTAAAGCTAAGAAAATAATTTGGAAAAGCAGGAACCCAGCAGTGCGAAGAAGAGCTGGATGGGCGAGAAGATTCGGCGCAGCCATTGCGCTACTCAGCCCTGGGTGGGAGGTTCATAAGGAAAAAGGGAAGCGTGTATATCCAAGTTTTATACAATGCTTACATATCTATTTCGGGATTGAATATGTTTGATGGTCTTGAAACACACGAGTGACAACCGCCCGGGTATGGACAATTTTCGTCACAACACTTCGGAAGCGAACAAGAAACCGCCGTGATACGTCACTGATAACACGGGGCAGACCGGAAGCGCTCAGGCCAGGGTCTGATGCACGGATGACTCTCCGCCGTCCGGCCGTTGGCTCGGGACACTGTTTGTGAAAATAATGGATTGATATTATTCTATGGTGCAAGAGGCTTAGTCACCACTAGTTTTGGACAACGACAATGGCAGTTCAGGATGACATGATTTTTCTTAGTCCTCTTGCCAAAATGCTCGGATTTGTAACCTGAACAAAACCCCAAGACAGAATTTTCAGAAAGTCAAAACTGACAGAGCTGTAATTTCAGACCATTGCGAAATTTGCCAGAGTACCATATTTAGATGTATATACCTAAAATGGAAGGTCCCTAACTAATCCATTTGCCTGCCCATCTTTTCAGAAATATGCTGGTGTGATGCAAACTTGTGTGAACTGAAGTCATGGACCTGTCTTTGAGCTGACTTAGCATCCAGGCCAGTCTCATAAGCATTAATCCACCTCCAGACATGATGTTCCCACTTCTGAATTGTCTCAATGCTGACAGAACTTAATACCTTTGGCATATTCTCTTACAAGGCCCCAAATGTGTAATCACAGTTCTCCTACAAATACCATTTGACAGCACCCCAAAAGAACTCAATGAAGTTCAGTTTACAATGGAACTTTGGGAGGATAATGCAAAGGTGGCCAGCTGCCTCAGCAACTTCTTGTACAAGTGATTTCTATTCCTGAAAGTTGGGCTGAAGCTCCAGAATTTGACAAGCACAGCAGTCAGTTGCTCCAGGCTCACATCTCCCACTTGTTCCATCACTCTTCTTCTTGTAAAGCAAGCTGAGTCCTGGTTTGAATAAACCCTGTTCTATCAAAACCTATTGCACTCCTTTGGGAAGGCCTGGAAATTTGGGATGGTCATGTGGAAAGACCATTGATTGCTTGACTGTGATGCCATCTTTGAGAAACCAGCCATTTCAGAAGACAGCTTGCTTTCCACCTGGTCTCATATTCATTCTTGACATGAGGAGAGCATCTTCAGCATAGGCTAAATGCCTTTGTGAATTGTCCACTATGAGAAGCATCTGATATTCCAGTGGATGGGCCTGTTCAAATGTGGGAATTATCTTTTCTTTAATCTTTAGATTGAATTAGATACAGTTTGTAGAGCAATGAAGGTGTAATTAACCCACCTGTTTGATGAAAAGTTCTCCATTCCAATACCTGTCATAATTTTTACCATACTCAAGAGTTTGGCTGGCATCTTTTAACTACCTGACAGTTGATGCAATGACATCAGATTGGTGGAGGCCTTGTCCAACACCTTTCTTCTTCAATGGTTGCTCCCCTTTCCATATCCAGGACATTGTTTTTCCATCATTGCACTGAGCTGTCATCTCATCCTGAGCAACCAAGACAAGCAGTCATTCTCCTAGTTCTAAATCCAAAGGTAATTCATCCAAAACACTCCTAACCTCATAACAGACCATCCACTTTGCATACTGGTGCATCTGGGGTATGAAAGATTTTTGACAGTACTCAACAACATCTTCACATTCATGGCTATTATAATATAAGGCTTTCTTGTGAAAGGTGTAACAAAATCCTTCCTTTTGAAGCCACTGTCATGCCATCTAGAGTGAGATGCCTTTGTCAACCTTCATCTGAATATGAGGGAACAACTTGACATCCAGATACTGTTTGAGGGCTAATAGCATCTCTGTTTCCACAAGTTGTCAAAGGTGTTTGTCTGCCTCATTGGGTAATAATTTGTTCTTTGTAAAGTCAGCAAGTTTCTGAGGTGTCATACACCACTTGTTGCTCTGTAAATATGCTCAGAGCTCTGTGCATACCTCAGGATCATCCAGTAAAGAGTACACTTTCTTGTAGCATCCACATTGTGAAGTTGGTAACTCTCAGTAGTCCACCCAGGCATAAACCTATGAGCAAACTATTTGACCACTATGCTTCTGAGAAAACCCATGACTCTCTGCTGCAATTTCAGAGGTGAGAGTCAAAGTCCTTCCATTATAGATCATTATGTGCAGGCAGCTAGAAAGTGCTTGTGCTCATTTAGCTTATAATCCAGCCCATCTAGCTACAAAGACATCATCTTGCTTTGATGAGATCAGCTTATCAATAGCTGTGAGCTCTTCTTTCCAGGCAATCAACTGGACTTCCTTTTTATGCTTACAGGCCTTACAGTGAGGGATTTCCAAGTGTGGCCATTTATGGAGTGGTGGGGGGATAACATTGGTGGAACTTGAAGGATGAGATACAGTGATTGCTTTAAAATTATCACAGTCATCACTAATGTCAACCCAGTCTACCTTGTTGTCTGAAGTATCTGAGAGATAACCATGAAATTTGTTGTTTTCTGCTTCATCTGCCTCCACTGTGAGATCAACAACTGGTGATGTATCATCTTGATTTGCATTCAGTTCCTTCTCTCCAGGTTCAGAATTGCTGGCTAGCTGCAGGATGAAGTGCAAGTGGAATTCTTGTGCAGTTGTACTGTAATCAGTCACTGAGTAAATGTCCACCATTGCAAAATAAATGGTATTAATGGACCTCTCACATATCAATATGTCCTTTTTTTCCTTTTGTTCAAGTTCAGTCTTCTCTCCCTCACTCACCTGGCTGATAACCCATTATATCCAAGAGCATGGTTGGACTCTACTTTGTCCCATTCCCATGTCATCTTCTTCCTCATTAAAATGTCAAATACACTTGATTTTCTAGGCTGTGAGCCTGCTGAGTTCCCAGCACTGGCTTTCTCAGGCTGTGAGACCATGGGAATGTTACATTCTGAGCTCTTGATGTTAGGCCCCTGGTTGCCTTCACAGGGTATGACAGTAGCAGGACTGGGAGGCTCCATCTCTTCCAGGTTTTAATCTTTATATGGTATGCCTTCCATTTCTTCATCAACCCAATCATCATCTGTATTGATGTAGTTTATGCTACCTTCCCATGATGTGCAGATGTTGGGCTCATTAGCATCTGATTGCCATGCTGTAATCAAAGCTTCAATAAGGTCAGGCTTTAAAGGATGTTGAGCTGCTCAAGCATGGGTGGCTGCAGCTTTTTGCACTTTCAATGCTTTTTTATGAGGCTTGTAAGACATTGTGGGTTTCAAGGATGTGTATTGAAGGCTAGGAGTAGTACAAAATATACTGTAAAATTCGGAATATTTTCGAAAATTTCTGGACCTAAATCTGCTATTTATCTAAAAGTGGTGCTGACTAAGCCTCTTGCACCATAGATGGACAACATTAGAGGAGTGTGTTAGAATAAGTAGCCATGTAACTAGTAATAAAACTGTTCTGTGTCAACAGTGTATGTATAAGATATTGGAGTGCCTGCATACACCTCCAGTCACAACTGTGCCAAAATTGCCACTCAGAACCATGTGTGTGTTCACCAAATGAGTCTGTAATGCTCAAATGTGCCTGTGAAGATGTTCCTGAGGAAGCAGAGGTTTCAGTGTCAGATATTCCATCTAGCTAGTGCTGGGCTGAGGAATGAGATCAGCTGCTACATGATGTGAGCCCAAGATATCATATAGGGGAACAGGGTGATGTGGTTACACACTAGTTGGAGTGTCAACATGTTTTGTGCCATGCTTGGGGAAGCAACTTTGAGTACTGCATTGTGAACTCTCAAGCTTCTTAAGTTCTCCTTGCAACTACTTGATATGTGCCTTGATGGAGAGCTTCTTTTCCTTAATTGCACTTGCTTCTACTTGTTTCTGCTGTAAAGGTGATTTTCACCTGTTCTGAGATGAATAACATTGTTGTGAAGAGTTATATTGATTTGACAGGACACCCAAAGTCATAGATCACTTTGAAATATGTGCAACATTGTCATCTGCCTTTTTTGCAATGTTTTAACATATTAGAATCAAAACACAACAGGGATAAGTGAAGAAATATATACAGCAGAACTGCTTCAAGCAGCAAGTAATTTACTGATATAATCTTGTTATTGCCAGTGTGATTCCATACTTCATTTTCAGATGCATATATTTACAGAGAATAAGTAGAACAAATTTGAACAAAAGCATTACAGTCACTTAGCATTCCTTTTAATACCAAATCATATTTCATAAATTTCAAATGCATTTTTTGTACAAACTGAATGAAAATTTACATGTAGTATTTGACATTTGAGTCCCACAAATCTACAAATTTTCGAAATTTTTAAGTGAGAAATGAGACCACAAAACAAGTTTCAAATTTTGTCACAAAACTAGTCCTTTTAATAGCATGACCCTGCATGTGACATGATGTTACACACCAATTAAATATATATCTCCTGCCAAAAATCCCTCAATCCTCATCACTCAGAGACTCTTTGCCACTCTCAGAGGCATTGGGAGTGTCAGAGGCACTGCTGGAGACATCTTTAGTATTTGAGAAAAGGTTGGGAAACCCACAATCTTTAGCCAACTGTTGCAAAGTTGGCTTGGAAGTTGCCTTTGGTAAAGGGCCAAGTTTTCCAGGATCTGGGAGGGGAGGTTGTCTGAAATCAGCTCTTTCCAGGTTGTTTTCATGTCACAACCCCATAAACTCTTTGTGTTCCATCTGAAGCTACTTGTTCCTTGTTTTCCTTTCACTCTCCTTCTCTCTCCACTCCTTGAGTTGTTTTGAGTGATAGGCCCAGACTGTTTTCTTGTGCTTCTTTTCATCACCCTCCTTTCTCAATTCCTGCTCCCTTGCTACCACTGCCTCAACAAACTCTATCTCAGTAAGCAACTGAGGCTTTCCACCCAACAGTCTAGCTCAACCCTGGGATGACTTTGACTTTGCCTTTTCCTCCTTTGTTTGAAGTTGGTTCTGGAGCCACTGGTAGTATACATGTTGGAAAATAATGGCTGCCTGTTGTCCATGAAGCTGGCCTTCATGATATGCTTCTTGGAATGTAGCATTAAGTAATACAGCTTGAAGGAGTGATTCACATTCAGTTTGGGGCTCAAATTAGAGCAAGTCAGTATGCTTCTTGACTGGTGATAAAATAAGTGGAGTGTACTTGGGAGGAGGGGTGTTGGAGGTGAGGAGATTAGAAGAGAAAAGTGGGTAGTCAATTGTGGTTAGGAGGTGAGTGAAGGAATTGACCAAACCAGATGGAATGTTGAAGTTAAAATCATTCTCTTCCTCAGAGGCTGAGGAAGCACTAGGAGTTGAGTGGTCATGGTGAACAGCTGGGGCCTTATCCTTTTCAGCCCATATAGCACTGGTATGAGCAGTATTGCAAATCAGAGTGTTAGGTTTGAGCAGCATTGATATGTCACATGCAGTATCATGACTGGGCTTGAAAAGTTCAGAACAGATAACAGAACAGTCAAGAGGAACAACACCAGTCTTGTGAAATGCAGCCTGGATGTTATCAGGAGTGAGGGCATGAATATGGGCACAACCATAAATTGAGAGAAAATTGGACTTAGTCACTTTTCCCCCAGTTGACCATTGAAAGTCATTATGTTCCTGTTGCCAAAAGTGCTTGAGGACTCCAAAGATTGCAACATTGGAGGCCCTAGTAGACATGGGTGGGGTGTGAAGGATAGCAAAGAATGGAGATGTTGTGACATTGAGCATAAGGGAGGAAGTTGTAGGAATAATGGGAATTATGGCCATCAAGAAGGATTACTTGTTTATGTCCTTGAGCCTTTGACTTTATAGATTCATCAAACTGCTTGAGCTATAATGCACCTAGCTCTACATCAGTCCAACCCTTCTGTGAATAGCCCCTAATATGGCATCAGTGATAAAGTCTGTAATAGTAAGAAATACATACAATGCATTTGCAGGGTTGTCCTGATTCCACTTGATTAAGTGTCCATTACCCTTGAAAATGACAGCTGGAGCAATACTTGTACCATTGGCACAAATTGTAACAATAATTGTGATATTCTTACAACTACCATCTCACTGTTGATAAAGGGTAGGTTCACCTTTCCTCCCAAATACATGCTCCTTCCCACCTTCACTGGCCTAAAGTTTATGATATAAATATTTATTCATTTTTGATAAATTTAGACACATACCTGAATACCAGTCTCATCAACTCTAAAAATACACTCAGGACTCACACCACTGAGCTCCTTTTCAAATAAGTCAAACCAAAGATTATAGTTGTTTGGATTGACAGCACAAGCCTGGACTGAGTCTAGCTTCCTTGAATACCCCTTCTGAATTGTCTCACTATGTTGTTTAGTAAAGCAGCTTGTCCAGCTGACACCTACACTAGTCTCTGGAAAGGCATTTCCAAGCCTTGCACATGCCACTGTATTGACATGGTCCTCCAAGCAACCTGCTGTTAAAAGGAAACCTCAATCAGCAGCTTCAAGTGCAAATGCAATGACCACTTGTTCTTCTTGATCTGTGAGCCACCTCTTCTCTGTATTAGCCTCTTGAATGCTCTGGACACCTTCAATGAATGAGGATAATAAAGTATTCATTATGTAGATATTACTCACCTTTTACTCTGTTAGCAACAGTAACATAAGTAATCTTCACATCCCTTCCAGTCTCCACTCTATAAGCCCTCATAACCTCCTCAGCAATTGCACAATACCCCTTTCTCTTCTCACTAGGCTCCAAATCTCTTTCCTGCTCCTCCAGATATATCTCAGCAGCCCTAGTAACCAACATCTCCTTCTCAGCATTCACCTCCCTCAAGGTCTGTTCAGAGCTTTTCTTGGTTTTTGAAGGCATTGGAGTAGTGTGTAGAATTGTGTAGCTTCAAGACTGAGGTGGTAGGAGGGAAGTGTGTTGACAAAAGGACCTCAGACAGCACTTGGGTATCCCAACAAAGTCCAAAGTTAGTTGGCAGATGTTGTATATTATTAGATCTTCTTTCTATTCTTGAATGAGCTTTCTAATTATCAATTTTGGTGTAAAACACTCCAGAAGCATTTTGTAGCATAAATACATGTCCTCTAAACCCACTCCAAGTGTACAGGTAGCCAGAATTTTATGAGAGAGGGAAGAGGAAGGTAGAATGTCAGTTGTGCTGAAGATTGTCACAGTTTGTGACAATCATAACAGTATGTGACATCTTCCCCTTCCTCCCATTATTTTTAAGTATTTCAAGAATATATTGTGCTCCCCTCACCTGGGAGCTATAATAATGGTATATATGGATGTATTTGACATAGGGTAGTAGGCTTGTGCAATTTTTTGGCCAGATGTGCAAGGGGTCAAGAAATATTGGCCAGATAAATTTTCACCAAACTGTCCAAAATCGGAAATCCATCATAATTTCATCAATCCATCATCCCAGCCATCAATTTCTATTATTGGACACAGACAGGCATATGTCGGGCTAGTGTTGTCAACTGCTCAGCTCAGGAACTGAGAACCAGTTGAGTCAAACCAGTGCTAGGGTTGAACTGGACCCTTTTCCAGTCCCTGGTTCAACTGGTTTTGGAATCAGTTCTCAGGATTAACCATGCAGGATATCAATAGCAGAGGCACTGCATGTTGTGTGTCATCCTTGAGGCCTTGAGGACTATTATTGTTCTACAATACTGCCACCCTCATAGCCTAAACCTATCTCATCCAACTTGGTGACCACCCAACTTGATTCTAGCATTGTTTATCACACAAACCTGTCCACTCAATGTGATTGACAAGTTCAACATTGTGTGCACCTACTCCCTTCAATGCATCAGGCTCCAATGACACCACTCTGGTAGTTATGCCAATATGCCCAACGCTATGCACCTCAGCCTACATGACAACTTACTGGAACTTAAAGATGATACCTGGGTTAGATCAATCTCAGGATAAGGATCACTGCATGGTTTGTTGCAATAGTGCTATGATTGGTGGATTGAAGGACTATTCAGTTGAGGTCTCAGCATCCTCGATGAGAGCTGTGTTATGAGGTAAACTTAGTTGTGGTAGAGTCCTCTTTCAATAGATGGCAGGTTGTCAATTTGGACACCACTGATCACTTTACCCATTCTTAGTCTTTGTGAAACATATCAAAGTGTTTGAAATCTCTGAAAATGGGGGCCTTCATGTAAGTGCAACCCCATGGTGGGTGGATATTAAACACATGTGTGATGCAGAAGGTGACTGTGAGGGATTGACTAGAGAATACATAAGTAACTCCAGAACAAAACACCCCACTCACAAAACCTTGATTTCTCTCCAAAGATGCCACCCCAAAGGAAGAAACCTGTTGCTGAAAGGCACACAGCCATGCCAGGTGGTACTTTGACCTCCAGGTTTGATAGTATCCCAGTGTCCACAGGTAATGATTTCAATTTAGGAGTATCTTAAGTACTAAATTGTGTACTGCAGATTGCCCTCCACAGGCAACAATGAAGAAGTGAGGGAGTTCTCAAAAGAAGTCTGTTCGCATCATTGAGCCAGTCAGGATTCCATGCAACTGCTAACCACTTACATATCTAATCAATAACTCACAGGAGCGACCTTCAGATCATGAAACTGGTATTGAAAACTTAGAGGACTCATTGGAGGTGGCTGAACCCCATTCACTACTGTCTTCAAGTGAAAACCATTCAAGCCCTCAAGATAATGCTGCAGAAAATCCATTCCTTGTCCAGCCAAGTACTTCAGCTGACATGACTGCCACTGCTACCTCACCATTTTTCACAGCAATTCTTGATTTGGCAAATGACCTCAAGCCACTAGTGCTCAATGACCACAGTGATTCCCCAGGGCCACTCATAACTCAAACATCTCATAAACCTTCTATTACCCCACATTCTTCATCGAACTCTGATTCAGATAACATACCAATGAGGAAACAAAGTCAAGAAGCAAAGGACTTGTGGCCTTTCATGTGTAAGCATGAAGACCAGTGGAGGGTATGTAAATTTTGCAAGTATGTATTCTTCTATAATTTCGATGCATAGTGACTATTTCTGATGTGTGACACCAGGGAAAAACTTGCAAATACAACAGATGTGACCTGGGTTTTAAGATGGGGTATTAAAACTAGCACAGCTATGATCTGGCAACATTTTTACACTGTGCACTTTGACAAATGGTACCCAGCATGCGTCCAGATGGGGATTACCATTTTGTCACAGAACAAGACTCTCCAGCACTTGATTAGTGATTATCAGTGAGATCATCAAACCAGACAGATGAAGGGCAACTTACAAGGAGACTCAAGCATGCTCACAATATGTGAGTATTCATCTGAAGCATTTGTGGAGGGTCTTGTTGAATGGATCATTTCTGATGATCAGGTAAGTGTAATCATGGATATCTCTATTTATAAATAACTGATGTGATCTGGTATTGATTACTGAAGTCTCTCAATGTCATTGACAACCCAAAACTGCATTCTCTTTTTCTGATGTTGTGGAAAGGCCTTCAGAACAGTGATATCCCATCCTGGAACACACTTCACAGTAAAATAATGCAATCCTGGGACAAATATATTGAGGACTTGAGAAAGTGAGCAAAGGCATGTGACCAACAATCATTAGGAGATTATTTCTGAGTCTTACTTTAACTTTATAGAAGGCTGTGGGAAAACTGTCTTTTACAGCAGACTTATGGAGTGATCCAAGTCTTACTCCATACATGGCAATTACAATGCATTGGCTTGAGATGACACCACAGAATGCTGCCTGTGGCACTCAATATATACTCCAATTTTGAGCCAACTTGATAGGATTTTTTCATGTTCCATGTCGTCACCATGGCAGTCACCTTGGTGCTGTTTTCTTACATATATTGGACCAGTTAGGGGTTACTAACAAGGTAAGATAAGATCTTAATTGTTGCTGCAGTGGCTATCTTGAATCTATTGACTTTTGGTTTGGTAGATTGGTTGGGTAACTCTCAACAATGCAAGCAACAATGATATGATGGTCAAATATTTAGAGGAACACCTGACTGCACATGGGGTTGAGTTTTCTGCCCAACACCAACATATATGGTACAGTGAAGTTTATAAGCCTTCAGAGATAATGTTTTAGTAACACTACATTTTTGATCAGGTGTTTTCCACACATTGTCAATCTCGCTGTACAAGCAATCCTCACAAAGGTAACTGACATGAAATATGCCTCTGATATATCTCAAGATTATAATCTACAACCAATTGCAACCCAGACTTCAAATAATACTGATGTAGTTGCACTTCTCTGGAGTGCAATTCGGATGGTAAGTACTTGATTATGTAATCACTGACCTCTGATCTGAGATATATGATGTCATGTGATAGATCCACTCTTCATCCCATTGTTGTGATGCATTTAAATGGATCCAGAAAAGACTTGGTATGAAGGAACTTCAGCTGATCCGAGATGTCAATACTCACTGGTCATCAACACATCTTATGATTGAGTGTGCCCTTCAACAACGTCAAGTAAATAGTACTATAACTTTGGCTCACATTGCACTAAAGATTGATTTTACTATCTTTTTTGGTCAGGCTATTGATACATATCTCTCACAAAATGAGGACTTGTGTCGGTATAAGCTCACTACTGAGAATTGGAGAGTTCTCAAGAGCTATTCAAAGATACTGCAGGTATGATGGTCCAATTTTATTTGTTTGAATGGTGATAACATGTAATTAGGTACCACATGCTTTTCAGCAGAAGTTACCATCAGAATGCACACCAATGCTTCACTGTGCACTCCCATCATTTCTAAAGATGATCCAACAATGGGAGAAATTCACATTATCCATGCCCAACTACAGTAGCATAATCAATCAAGGAATTGAAAAATTGAAGGACTACTATGATCGGGCATTGTTTGTTGATGCCAATACACTCATGATCTGTATGTTTTATTAATCATTTACTGTTGAGCTACTACTGACTTGATGTTTAGTAATCAATCCTGCACAGAAACTACAGTGGTTCACTGAAAATCAACCAGGCGATGTCACTGAGGCACACCAGCTTTTTCATCAATATGTAAGTATGATTCTATTGTTTTAATATCATAAAATACTCAAGGCTTAATTCTATAGCTAAGAAATTACCATACAAATGCTGGCCTCCAGACACCAATGTCCAAACGGCACCCATCCATGTCATCCCTCTTAGATAATACAGATCTGGACGTTGACTGGGCTGACAAAATCCTTGATGATGTCACACCAGTCACATCTATTAGTGGGACAAAGGGTTTGGATGCTGAGATCAAGGCATACTTCGCTGATGGACAAGTTCACATTGATCCTGTTAAATTCTGGCAGGTAAGTAAATATCATTTACAGATCTTTCAACTTCATCTGACTATTGGTCACTATCAGGAAAATCAGCTCCGCTATCCAACAATATTTTTACTTGCAATCGACTTTCTCCCCATCCAAGGATCAGCAGTTCCTTGCAAACGTGTATTCTCATCAGCCAAGGAAACAGTCACTCCACGCCGCAATTGGATTGCCTCCAATCTTATGGAGGCATTGCAAATGTTGAAGTTTTCATTGAAGCATGGGTCAACCTTGAATTTTACTGCTGGGACTTCACTTCAGGACGAGTTGGCAATCCTGGAGGAGCAAGAGACTTTTTTTTCACAGTGTCCAGATGATTTTGAGCCTTTCCTTGACACCTTAACCACCATTGACAACAATAGCGACGACTGAGATAGCTCAGAAACCGTAGATGATGATTGATGTGCTTGTATTACATAATCCATTGCCTGTTATGCTCATTTTGGACGGTCCCTCGGTTTGAGACCGGTTCAGTGAGCCGAAGTTCGGTCCCAGGTGGTGGGAACCGGCATGAACCGAGCTGAACTTAGCCGGACTGGACGGTTGACAACACTATGTCGGGCATATTCTAGATAGGAAACTGAGTCACGCATGTCATCGAATCACAAGAAAATCCTCAGCGTAAAAAGGAACGGTAGTGTTAAAAGGAATGCTAAGTGACTGTATCTACCTCGTTAAAAGTTCCATGCCTGATGCCTAACTAATATGGTAATATTGGTCACATATGGCCAAACAATGCTGCCGGAGGATGCCAGCGGCAGCAGGCCGTCAGTGTTCGGTGTGAGGTAAGGAACAACGGACAAATACTCCGTTATCACACGTTATCACGGCGGTGATTTATTCGCTTCCGAAGTGTTGTGACGAAAATTGTCCATACCCCAACCGCCCAGCGCGAGTGTGTGACGTCACGGAGATCTCGGGTCCCATGCCTTGCAATGTTACTTGTACTTGCTCGACCCCTCCTCATCCTCGCCTGCCTCAGACTCCTGCCCACTGCTATCCTTGAGACTACAGACAATGCCGCCAGCTTGCCAACACCGACATCTGCAGCAATATCTACCAGGACTATCAGCAAAAAAGACTGGAGACTGACCCTTGCAAGACTCGTATTCGCATGCACATTCACCGAGTGCAGCATGCTCTTCGTCCTCCTCATCCTCCAGGCCACCAATACCTTTGCTGCAAGCACACGCGTTACACACTTCCAGTTCTCACTCTATGCTTTGCTGGCTATCCACATCGTCCTCATACCACAGTCCATCGCTCTCCTCGTCTTCTCCCCTTCCCCGTCCGTGGCAACAATAGTCCGCTCACCGCGCACGATCTTCCTCTCACTCACCCCAGTCCTCCTTTCACTCGCACTCCTCTCCTACATCCCTCTCCCTTCCCACCAACCTTCGCTAGTGTCAACCCTTCTAAGCCGTACCCTCTCAAGGCTCATCGTCCTTGGCACAACCATCCTCGGGCTCCTTTCTGGATTTGGTGCTGTAACTCGCGCATGGGATTTTCTACCTGTATCAAGGAAGAAGGATTATGATGTCGTCCCAACTGAGGAAGATATTACGACGACAGAAACGAGTCTACAAAGCGTGCAAAATGATTTGCAGCGGAAACAAGATGAACTCGCTCGAAGGGCTCAGGCTTCCTCATCACCTTCTGACGCTAGTACAGCAATGAGCTGGGTCAAACGGGTAGGCGACACCCTTCGTGGAGGAGACGATTGTATGTCCTTTTTCCCTTTTCCCCTTATCCAAGGCTAACACCAACACAGTAACACTCGAAATAAGGGGCCTCCAAACACTGCACGACACACTTTCCCTCACGCTCCAGTCCCAGCGCTCCAAAGTTGCGTCCGCAAAACGCTCCCGTACACTCCGCGGTCGTCTCATCTCCTTCATCGGCCGGTTATTTGCGGGTTACTGCGTTCTACGCATGTTCACCGTACGCCCCACTCCTCCTATGTCCCGGCTTCCTGCTAATGATTGGCTAGGCAGCGTACAATGTCGCATTCCTCAGTCGGTACCAACCACAGCTCCAAGTACAACGAACATACCCCGACATCGTCACCAACATCCTCATCTGGCTTCTTATCCCCTCCAATAGCTCAGATGCCTCCACACAATCAGTATCACGGCCTTTTAACTTTACACTAACACCAGACTCGATATCCTCCCTCACGCGACATATCTCACTTCTCCTTATCGGTCTCATTGTTCTCTCTAGCATCGGGCTCGTCATGCGGGGCGTCAACCGCGTACGTCAATGTTTCTTCTCTCCCCCGACCCCTTTGTCACCCCTTGTTTCTACCACATGTTCACTGATACAAAATAACTGACGACTTGGCATAGGCTCTAAAAGTAACTTCTCGAACACTAGGCACATCAATCATCATCCTTTTGCTCGCATATCTCATGGTCCGTCCCCCCAAACATCCTTATACTCAATTGGCTAACTCAACCCAATGCAATACAGGGCATATATCTACTATCGACACTTGTCCAACTCCGCTCCTCGTTCCCTCCCCCTCCTACACCTTCTGCGCCCTCAAACGGGGAAAGCGGGAACTCAGCAGTAACAGCAGAAGTACCCACTAACCTGTTCACACTCATCCCGCCCTACGAACTCTTCAACTCTCTCTTTGATTCAGCGTTTCTTCTGTCTGCGGTGGTTACGACGGTGGTCAAGTGGAGTGCTCAGAGGTTATCTATGGTCGATTGAAATCCGATTTTTGTAGCATATTCATATACTCTTCTATATCTTGGTTAATTCACGCTGAAAGGAGAATTCTACCAGCATATATCAGCAATAGGGGGCTGCGTCCAGTCTTCAGCTTCCAAAATGCTTTACAATTATTATGGTCAATCGGTACACTTTGCCTAATGCAATACCTGATTACATGTTGTAAGCGCTGAATTAGAAGATCGACTCTGTATGCTTGTTGTGGACGGCTGTAGTGTGAATTACAACGCAACACCAGAATACACCTCGTCATCATCCTCATCATCCTTCTTGACTTTATCCTTCTCCACGCTCGGCTGCACAGGTGCCGGTGTCACTCCCACTTTCGAGAGCTCCACTTTCACCGTCGCAGAAGTCAAAGTAGTCGCTGTCGACGAAGGCGAAGTAGGAGGCGAAGTCGTATCCACTGGTGTCGAAACTGTCGCAGCTGTCGCCGTCGCTGGTGGTGACGCCGGAGTGACAGTGGTAGAAGGCACAGGGGGGAGCGACGACCGACTCCGGCTAGGCACCGCACCCGCCACAGGCGGCAACGCTTTCTCAGCTGATACTGACGATGCCTGAACCTGATTTTGCCCTTCATTCGACTTGGCCCTAGCCAACCTCGACGAAAAAAACGATCCAATCCCAGCTCCCCACGCCGACAAATTATTCGCCGCGGTAGTGGCAGCAGCACTCGTCCCAGCCCCCGATGCTCTCCTTGTATGATCCGTGCTCGCCGCTGCAGGAGAGGGTGACGAATTCGGGGACGTCGCCGCAGAAGAGGTAAACGAAGACAAGAGTGAAAACGGTCTTGACGCCGATTTAGGGCTTTCCACCCCTTGCGCACCGGGGCTAGAAGCATCCAACTCGGACTTTGACACCTCAACTGGCGTGCTTAACCCCGAAGTATCTGATACCACTGAAGCGGAGGAGGAAGTGCTCGTGGCACTCGCTTGTCTCTGCGCCGCCCACCTCTCGCGAACGCCTTCAACGGCTTTGAAAAAGTTTGTAGATCCGGTTGCGAGTGTCCGTGCAACTGCTTCTCGAGCAGGCGCGAGTTGTTGTTCGAGTTTGAGTTCTTGGATGCCCTCCTGTAGGCGAAGACCAAGGTCTGCTACGACAGAGGGTTTTTCTGTACATGGGTGTCTATGCGCTGTCAGATTCGTAGTTCGGGTCTGGTGGAATCTTTGGAGGCTTACCTCGGTTCAACGATGTCGAAGATCAAGGGGTCTGTAATCCGGTCCCAGACGGCATAGGCGTTGGTGTTCTTAAACTCAGTTATCCATAGTGGGTTAAAGTCGTCCGTGTTAGACACGTCTCCTCCTATCAAGTAACGTGGGTATCCCAGTTCAGCAAGGCCAAAAGAGGGATGACTAACCTGTTCCGCCTGTTATCAACACACCACTCCCTTCACCCTTGAGCACAAAGTCCCGGTATTTAACAGACGATAGAGCTGCGGAGATATACTCCTCAAACTACGACCAAGATATCATTTCTTGCTCCATACGAGGATTACCACTAAATGACCTGCCTTGGTTCGCAAATAGTCGTCACTACCCTTAAACCTGTTGACTTCCTTCAGCCTCTCACTTGCATATGATATTGGTGTACGACTCACTGAAATGTCGATCCCTTGCTAGGATCCGCATCATCCCAATGCTCATTGACATCATTCACAATGTCATCCATCCATTTCCGATCCGCGGCTGTAAGTCCCGCTGAGCGCTCTAACTTTGGGTTACGGAACTCAATGGTCCCCGTCTCAGTCTACACCACACGGCCAAAACAAGCCCTGAAGGTAAGTAGCGGTAGCTGGGTGATCCAGTGCTGGACGTACATTCACGAGTAAATCGATGTCCTTCTGCTGTGTAACAATCGAGTTCGTGCTCCCACACAACCAACTCGGGGTATCCTTGGTCATATCCAATTGTTGTAATGGCAGATAAGGTTGGAAAAACGCGTCCTTTTTCAACCAATTTCGTATCAGAAACCATTCCGGCACAACAAGACGCTATAAGAGGCGCGTACCTTGCCAAAAATGTCCAGTGGTAAACCCATAAATGCCATCATACTTTTATGGTCGGACGTTTTTAGCGAGTTGGGACGGGATAATGTTGGCGCCCGGTTAGCTAGAGGTGGTGAGCCGCAGTCCTCAAGGGCCTGGAGCAAGCCTGTTACAGCAAGTGAGCAACAATCAAGGAGAAAGAGGGTCGAGAAGATTGTACCTGGCAATAAAGATATCAAAGAGTATTGATATGTGCATAACCGTTCCACGGGGTGGCCATAGAACATAATCTACGGAGTACACTCCTTAGTGGCTAACAATGCGAATAATACCTCGACTCACCCTCTTTTGGAGTATTAGAGCTTTCACGAGGATGAGTGTGCGATGCCGGAAGGTATGGACAAACTCGCGTCTAATTGAGGATTAAAGAGGGTGGCGGTCATGGAATGAAGCCAAGATATTGTTTAGGAGGAACGCACAAGCTCGTGCCTATTTGGCGCCATTGAGCTGACGGGTTTCTCAAGCATAAAATTGTCGCTTACCCATATAAAGCCCGCTTTCTGTAAGTTGGCCCCTCAAACTCGGCTCAAGCGTAACGGCAAAATCATCCAATATGCTGGTATCTGAGAAGTCTCTGCAGAGACGCACGGATATCAGGACTTTGATATGATGCCGCATACAGCTATGAAATACCTTTGCTGGAAGAGAGCTGTCGTGACAACGCGGAGCTTGTCCCTAAATAAAGCGTCTCAATGGCATCCTAGAACTGCTCACAGAAAACAATAACGTACCGAATAGGACCAAAGACGGGCTTGGACGCCAGCACGACGACCGCCTTCTGCACTGTCGAACGGGTAACATCCGGATCCCGCACAAGTAACGCCTTGGCGGATATCTGTTGGTTGCACCTAAATCATTCATATAAGTCGTGATATAAATCTCCTATAGGGAATACACTTGCGAGATGCCAAAAATAGTGGTGGTATTCGGACCAGGTGGAACAAGATGGAAATACGAATAGTCTTCGGAACTCTACACAGTGATGAGGGAGATCGTGAGAAGCTGATGATTAGGCGACTTACGAGGTGGGCACCATCAGGAAGTGCTAGGAAAGGTAGAATTTTAGCCACCTCTTCGTCATCGAAAATCTCTCCTTTCGACCATTCTATTCGAGGCCCAACCTGTGAATTTAATTAATTGACGCATTGTTGTGATGTTGGTGGTCACACACCAAGTGGTTGAAGTCGACCAATGCGATACCTAGCACTAGGGGTCCCTTGGGCGGGGTGACAAGCAGAGACTCGGGTCTTGCTTTGCGTGAAGAAGTTGTGGAAGTGAGGGAAGATATGGATACAGTGTCATCTCTGTTGGGCGGGGCAGTTGGTGGATACGTCGTAGTCGTGGGTACAGTGACCGGCACTGGTGCAGGTAGAGGAGCAGATGCGGATGCGAGAGGAGGCATGGAAGGTATGGACATAGTCTCCTTAGTCGCAGTCAAGGGCTCCTCCCCAAATATGGAGGGGGCGGCACTAGTATTTGGCGTCTCCCCTGTAACGGACATTCTATGCTTGTACAGACTCATATCATCAGCATCCGAGCTGAAATCGGTGTCGACGGTAAACTGGTTTGACTCGCGCTTATCATTAGCGCCCAGGAAGGCACCAGGATTTGCGAGGAATTTATGTGCGTCAGAGTCTGAGGTCGCTACGGACTGTCTGCGGGAGCCAGGTGGCGAGTCGAGGGAGATGGAACGCTGGGACGCGGTGTCTGCGTCCGAGTCTGCGTCGTCATGCGGGGGGTTGTGTGTCTGTGAGGCGGAGGGAGTTGTTGGCGACACAGGCGGGAGTTGCAAAGACATTTTTTTCGTGAAAAAGTAAGAGGGGGTAAGAGGGGTAAAGGGGAGTTGTCGTGGCGATGTTGCCGAGTGCTGCGTTGTCTGGTCGTCTTCCGAGCCTTAACAATTCACATCCAGGCCTAAGACTTCCCTCACAGTCGCAGCTTATGTCAGCAGATAAGATTAGGCGGTATTATGTAACCAAGATAAGATATATAGGGCAGTTTCCGCTCCATCACTCGCATGCACTGGTCCCGCCTACAACCATCATGTAACATAACAGGGCGCCCTTCCCGGGTATATATCCCCACACTTTCATATAGGATCCTCCGCTCCGTACCTCCACTCACCATGACCTCCCAGCTCGCCCTTGCCTTCCTTGCCTGCTGGGTTTCCTGTGCCTCTGCGATCCCTTTCGGACCCATCGCCAGACCCGAGTATGCAGCCGCCCTCTTGGACGTACCACTCGTTACAACGGACTGGGCGCAACTGTGGAGCGGGCGCTTACCAAAAACCCAGTTCTCGATACATGAGGATGACGACGACCCGCAACCACCTGGCTGGTACGACCCCAGAGCCAACGGCGGGAGGATGCTTGACGTGCGGTAAAGCTCTCCAAATCATTGAATTGCGCTCATTATATTATAGTTTACCACTAAACGTTATGGAGAGCCATTGAATGTGATCATATCCGGACGCTCTGACCCCTTCATTCTCACCGAAGATGGACTGCATTCTTATGCCAAGTAAGCAATCTCCCAGTTTGAAGAGGAACCTCTCCAATCCGTCCACAGATCTCTAGGCTTTTCAGGAGAATGCCTCGGCATACACTACGGCCATCTACACGAAGCTGACCTAGGCGACGGGGACAATCGTAAAACCGAGCAATTCCTCGCTCGTCAGCACTACTTCCCGATATGGGGTACTTGCTGGGAGAGTCTTGCAGGTACACCAACGAGCCGTGGTCTGAAAAAGAGGCATTCAGCTAAAGTACTATATGATAAAGGAGGGCACCACTTCCGCGCATGGAAACAGAATGGGACTTTGGCCAATAGTGGAGCATGGTTTATCGGGTACGTGTGCGGCTGCTTTCACGTTTTCGACATTCTAAATTAATCACATGTGTAGGGCGTCAAAAGAACATGTAAGCACTTTATTTGACAGGGGTGGAGGTATTAATATTGCCGCATAGGACTCCCGACAAAACCATCGCATAGTCCCTAACGGTTATAACCTCGGTATGATCTTGGTCCCACTCACTTTGTTAATACATCACTCACTCCGCGTAGGCCGCGATTACGTCGTAGAACGCGCTACTTCCGGTGGGAGTTGGAAAGGCAAATACTGGAGAGCAGAAGTAGAGTGGCGCAGCGATCTCTTGGAGGCGGGGAGTGATGGTGAGTCTATCATCGTAGCATTGCGCAGGTTGGCTCACTGCATGCTGCATAGGTGTCAACCACGGTATTGAACAAGATGGGCGTGTGGCTGTTCTAACCGTCCATCGGATACTATGATTTCTTTAATCTTATACCGCTTGACGACGGGCGTAATTACACCCACATTCGGAACCCTTTCATGGCCTCATGTGCCAGTAACTAACTTATTCTCGCCGTCACTGATAGATATATCAGAATATAACTACTTACAGACTATATATATACTCATACATACCTGTGTGCTGCTTCAGTTTCAGTATTATATTAAACTGCTATGCCAATGTCAACGACTAGCATCACTGTACATTGACTACCCAAAGTACCTACCATGTCATCATCCCCACCTCAGAAGGACAGGCCCAAATTGAAATCAATGTTTGTGCATGTTGGACTCCCAAGGCCAACTCCCAAAAAATTCAGACATCACCATCACATATCACAAGTTCAAAGCCCGTCGAATGCGTTCATAAACTCCAACATATACCCCTCCTAAGTCATGGCTAAATCTCCCAAACAAAAGGCTCTCGCACCAACTGTGTCGAAACCTCAACCAGCATCTACAACAAGCACAAAATCCGATAAGAACAAGGATAAAAGCAAAGACAAGGGAAAGAAACTTGCTGCGCCTGTAGCACTTCCACCTCCTGTCGAACACGAAGAAGATGGTTCTGAGGACGAAGAAGGGGATGCGGATGCTGTCGAAGGAGGGAAAAGTGACGTTATCGACGAGGTAGACGAGGAGGAGGATAGTGAAGAGGAAGCAGACAGTGGGGATGAGGGTGTGGACCAGGAAGGCATGGAGAGGCTCATCAAACTCCTAGGCGAAGATGGGTTGGACGATTTTGATCGAGCGCAATTGAGGAGTCTGGGTGGCGAAGGCGAAGAAGACGAGGAGGAGGAAGAGGAGGATAGTGATGCCGAAGGAGAGGGAGAGGGAGAGGACGAAGAGGTGTCGGACGAAGAGGAAGCTGAAGAAGAGGATGAAGAAACAACTAATGATGAAAAGGTTACCCAGAATGGCGAGGTTGCTGAAAGCGATGAAGGCGAAGAAGAAGAGGACGCGATCCCCCTCGACGAAGTCGAATCCATAGACGGGGATGCAGTGCCCCAACAAAAACTTGAAATCGACAACAAAGTGTGTAACCCTCTTCCTCTTCACTCGTCTATCTCATGCCCACCTTTCCTTGACACTCGTAATCCACAGGTCGCACTGGAACGTATTCGCCAAACCATCCAGCTTGATCCTTCACTACCCTGGACAGAAACCCTCACACTCACATATCCCGAAAAAATCGAGGTCGACGTGAACGACGATCTCAAGCGCGAACTCGCATTGTACGTCATTTCCACATATCTTCTCTCATTCTCAACTACTGATCATTCTTATCTTCGTTACTAGCTACAAACAAGCCCTCCACAGCGCACAAGCCGCCCGTACACTCGCCGCCAAACACAACTTCCCTTTCACCCGCCCCTCGGACTATTTCGCCGAAATGGTCAAATCCGACGCCCATATGGAACGTATCCGCCAACGCTTGCTCAACGAAAGCGCGAGTATCAAGAAGAGCGAGGAGAAGAGAAAAGAAAGGGAGGGAAAGAAGTTTGGGAAGCAAGTACAGATTGAGAAGTTGAAGGAGAGAGAGAAATCAAAGAAGGAGATGGAAGACAGGTTGAAGAATTTGAAGCGGAGTACGTCTCAAACTTTTTTCTTCGTCATTTTGTGTCGGCTAATATCCTAATTTTTATGACGCTACAGAACGGAAAGATATGTTGGATAGCGCTCAAGACAATGATGGTGAAGATTTCGACGTCGCAGTTGAAGATGCAATCTCCGACCGTCCTTCCAAGCGCAACAAATCCTCCGAAGGCAAACCTCGTATGTCTCGCAACGCACGTGACAAGAAATATGGTTTCGGTGGTGCTGGTCGGAGGTCGAAACAGAACACGAAAGAGTCTACGGATAATTTCGGGCCTGGCGCTGGGAGAGGGAAGAAAGGCAAGGGTGGTGCTGGTGGAAAGGGTGGAAAGAAGCAGAGACCGGGCAAGTCGAGGCGGATGGCTGCGCGTAGCAAGTCATAGAGTGCATTTGTATTCGTTCCTTGGACCGTTATCTATCGGGACACTTTTTGAAGGTTGCCCAAAATTGTGTTTTTGGGCAGATGAGGGGAGCGATATAGGGAGCTAATCGCAGGATCTTTGGGGGCCAAACGAGCCTCGGATACGGTAGCAAAAGCCAACTCGCTGTTGCAGCTCACCGATCGCGGTCGAACATACCATCCTGGCATGACCCCCTGAAGAATAGAAGACCAGAGTTGCGCCACATCGCTGGTGGTGGATGGAAGTTCGCTTCCTTCCACTCGCAAGACGTGTGATAGTATCGCACTGTGAGCACCCAAGTATATCCACCCTGTGATCCCCCGTGTTAGAGGTAGTGGGGTATATCCATTGTGTGGGACAGCTTAGAACTGCGTGTTGATAGAAGGGCGCGCGGACTCCTGGTCATGGAAGACGTAGTCAACCGGAGCTTCCTCTACGAGTCTAATACTGCACAATAGATCATTTGCCCTCCAGTGCTGAATAGAGCGGGACGACGGAAAGAGATGCGCAGTGCAGGTCTGGTGGCAGGGCCTAGGTAATGTTATTTAAGTACATGGTCCCTGGGTCGTGGACATTTGACTTACTAGCCAGTGTATCCAGATCCCGCCCGAGTTAGAGGATCTCTGAGCGCAAGTGGCTCGTAAAGTCTTTTAGAGATCTAAAGGTTGGGGAGGGCAATTTTCGTCGGGATAGGGTACAGGACCTGTGGGTGGAGGGAAAGGGCGACTGCCACGACTGCAAGCGCCAGGAGCGGGATGCGGAGCGAAGAGCGGATTGGAAGGATGTTAACCACCATGAATAGGAGTGCGAGTCGGACTAGGAGGGCAAAGAACTCTTGTGCGAGGAGCAGGATACGAAACAGCAGGACAATTATCACCTGCGCGAGGAGGACCGGGAGGTAGAACAAGAGATCAGTTGTTGCCTGGGCGAGGTCGGGTGGGGGTTGAGGGAGATGGGGTAAAGGGACAATTGACGCCAGAGACAGGAGGCGCAGTGGGAACCGATCGCCGTGGCTGGGAGTAGGAGGTGGAGGGGGCAGAGAAGATTGCCCGTCCGAGCAAGGGGGTGATGGTGGTGAAAGATCACAGGGTCTGCACTCGCACTCCACGATTATCGAGCCCGGGTCCATGAGACACCTTGAATATAGTTGGATTCAAGTACGATTACAGAAAGTTGGGACCTACGTCATTTTTATTGGACCTTGGTTGTGAAGTTGGCTGGCTGCTGCCAGCCCAGCAGAACCCAGGCAGAACACGCAAAGCTGAGCTCTGAAGCGCATTCGGGGATGAAGTGACAGCTCGCTGGACTGGGAACTCTCACAAGGACCTTTTATAGCGTTCCGGGCGCCCTTTCCGCACGTATTGAGTGCCGGTGATGACGTACTCCATCAGCATTCATGTTCTTCAGGACGCTCATGACAGAAGCTGATTGGCTTGTCCATCAACAGATACCACCACGAGATAAATTCCCACTGTCGCTTCTGACAAGCCTCAAGGCCCGAACACGTGCCTCTTCGTCGTTTCGAATTGTGGTTCCTCTCGTTGCACTCAGAACATCAAATGTAGGACCTCTAGCTTCAAGTCCATGACGACTCTCCGCCTGAAAGCCGATGCGTTGTTCCTCTGGGCTGGTTTGTGCGACCAGAAACCTAGCTCGAGGTTAGGGTCATGTCCGCTGCACCTTTCGGTTGCCCTTCCTTAGATGTCTCTCGTGTATCTCTCGAATTGGGGGAACAGCTGCGCTCCGCTTTATTAGATGTATTGTCGGGAACTTCAATTATCAGCCCCCAGTACACCGCGGAATGGTGCGATGGTTACTCATCGAGGAATCAATGCCAACCGATGCCGCAGTCGAACACGCCATCTCAAACTGCTTTCTCAATGTAGCAACTCCTCCACAGGCTGCAGTACTGAAAACATTCGCGCTCGTGCCACCGCGCAAACCACAAGCAACTAGGCTCGCTTGTGTCTAGTAAAATCGTCACATGACTTGTCCTTGACACCGCAGGGGAAGTACAGGTAATGCCGGTGGAAGGATAACAGGAAACAAAGTCCAGACAAGGTGAGAGCGTATGTACATACGTTTATTCACTTATTTATTTTAATGGAACAAATTGTAAGTACTGAGGTTATGTTCTGTTCAGAAACGAGCGAATCATACAGAGCTATTTACAGCATATTTCAAGAGGAACAAAGTCCAAGTCCGCAATGAGGAAACGATTCTCCAGTAGGAGATATACGAACTCAGCAAGGATTGGGTGCTACGAACAGCCAAACTCCTACGGCATATATCAGGCCGCCGTAATAGGCAGAATATACCCAGTAATTCCTTCGTCCTTGTACGTCGTCGTCTTGATGAGATTATCGCGTTCGGCCTTATCGGCGGTATAGAAGTGGTCTTTGTTCGTCTCGCTGTAGAGGCGATACAGAGGAACAGATCCACAAATCTGGGTCCGATACAAATATCCGATGCTTTCGGGGCCGGCGTGTGGGACACATCCTTGCGCTTTCGCCTTCTGGAACTCTCCTTCATCGGCGGTGTAGAAGTGGTCGTAGAGGCCCCCGACGAAGAAGAGGCAACGGAACAATGGAACGGTACCGTCAGCGTGGTTGGGGAGAAGTTTGCCAGTAGGGGTTTCTTCCCGGTACCCGTTAGCGCCTGCATGAGGCGCCTCTGCCCCGTTTGTTAAGTAGAAGTGGTCCAACCATACAGGATTCCACATGCGGCGGAGTGGAACGGCCAAAGACGGGGACGTGCATTTGCCGTCTGGTTTCTAGAGAATAACCACATTCGTAAGCAGTGGGACTTGATATTATGATTGTTTAAGGCTTACCGGGGGATCACTGGGGCAGTGCTTGGGATAAACGGTAACCGTCTTAGTGACGACCGTCGTGTCGGGACATTCTTTGGTACAATGCTCGCACCCGGGGGGACAGGGGCGGCAATGACCATCTGCGCAAGGACATTTGGGTCCGGGGCATGGACAGTCGGGTCCGGGACACTTCCAGGGACAGCGCGGTCCAGGGCATGGGCAGTCGGATCCCGGGCACTTCCAAGGGCATTCCGGTCCAGGACACTTCCAGGGGCAGTCGGGTCCGGGGCATGGGCAGTCGGGTCCTGGACACTTCCACGGGCACTCGGACCCAGGACATTTCCAGAGACAGTTGGGTCCGGGGCACTTGAACGGGCACTCAGGTCCTGGACACTTCCAAGGACAGTTGGGGCCGGGGCATGGACAGCCGTGTCCTGGGCAATTCCAAGGGCACTCGGGCCCAGGGCATTTCCAGAGACAGTTGGGTCCAGGGCACTTGAACGGGCAGTCTTTTCCGGGACACACCCAAGGACAGTCGGGTCCGGGGCATGGACATTCGGGTCCTGGACACTTCCATGGACACTGGGGCCCAGGACACTTCCAGAGACAGTTGGGTCCAGGGCACTTGAACGGGCAGTCGTGTCCGGGGCACTTCCAAGGACAGTTGGGTCCTGGGCACGGGCATTCGGGTCCTGGACATTGCCAAGGGCAGTTGGGGCCAGGGCATTTACAGTTAGGTCCAGGACAGGGGTTGCAGGGCGTGCACTCGCACTGCACGGACGTCGAGCCCGGCTCCATGAAACAGCTAATACACTGACATGAGCAACGCGATGTCGTTCTTAAAATTTGAAGACGTACTCCATCTTCACTGGAACCTTTTTAGAAGCTGGTACCCAAGGAACGAATTTCGCTCCCATTGGAACTTCATTGTGGTATTCAGCTTGTTCGGCGGGAGCGGCGTTCGCTCCTGCTGGAGCCGTGCCATCGAAGGTGAAGGGAAGTTTATTGGCGGGAGCGTCGTTCACCCCCGCTGGGGCATTGCCATCGAAGGTGAAGGGGAGTTCATTGGCGATAGCTACTCCAACCCATCCCAGGCAAAACGCGAGTAGAGAATACTTGAGGCGCATCAAGAGTCGAGCTGTTGCTTGTTGGCGACAACAGACACTCAAGCCGTCTTATAATACGTTTTTAGAGCGCCTCCCGACAATGGCGTTTCGTGTTAGATTGATCTGGTGAGAACAAATCTCACCTCGTCGACATTTCTCTCCGGCACATGCATAGCAGAATTCAAAGGCACGGAGCTTCGAATTACTAGCATTACCGCTGTCAATTTACACATCAGTAGTTCCTCTTCTTCCATTGATTACCATATTTGGAGAACGCAACTACTTATTCCCTTGATCCTCTGGTGGCTTGAGGGGGTTAGGGGGACAGTAAGGTACCCTCTCAGTTATAGATCGGGTATAGATGTGAACTCGCCGTCCGACAGTTGGCTTGGATCTTCTTCGAGATTAAATCTGGGTTGGAACACCATGTTACTCGAACATGCGGAATGGATTATTGTGGCAGAAATACTGAAGTCTGACCCCAGAATCATTAAGGGGGCTTGGCATATGCCTATAGAGAAAATACTTCATTGTATCGGAGAATAATCCTCTCCGAATATATTCCCCGCTGTCTGCTTCCACCCAATCCATCCCTGGTACGGAGACCGCGTGATAACATACGGTGTAGTCATGAGGAGTGGCTCCTGTTCATACCCTATACACTCAAAATCAATCCGATTCACGGAATCCGGATACAATTTACGAACTATCGTGAGAGTAATGGTGGAGCAGCAGAAAATAAGAGGCACGAGATTATTCCCTGTTTATTGATTTTTTTGACGTTATATTCAACAACAAAAGGACGTTCTGATGAACTTACGGAGGGACGTTGCCGATATCGAGTAATGGAATCATAACGCTCGTCGAATCCCAGAAGGTGACTTGTAGCTTGTTTCCATGCCGTGCTTTCATCAGCCAACTTCTATGTCAGAAATTCTGGGCTTTGTCCGGATTCCGCTGAAACTCCCCAGGACAACGTCCTCCGTGCCTTCAAAGATGCCAGACTTCGTGATGCCGATTGAATGCCTGTATAGTTTTAATACAAGTGGAGGTATTGCCGACCCACAACTGACTCAGTCTCTCAGCAATTTTGGTTAGCCCAGGGCGAGTTGATATTGATGATCATCTTGAGTGACCAATCGCGCCCAATAGGATTGTGAGCCACGCGCCTCCGTGCTCAACGTAAGGGTAACCATCTACATGCGGGGAATCCTTTGATGTCGAGAAGGCCTAGGGATCACCTGGGATCACCCGAGACGGGTTAAGCTTTATTAAGCTGGGGCGTAACAGCCCCATATGGTAAATGTTCAAGATCGAGCTAATTATTCCCATAATGCAAGAGCCGCGGTATCATCGCGGCGTCCTTGATAGCATTGGTTCTCATGGAATATACGAGTCGGAGCATTTCGAGAATAGTGGAAGAGGCGGATAAGTCTGGTATGACTACTGGTGTAGAAGACTTCCGGGGAATGCCTCCGCAAGAGGACACGAGCTTATTGTTGCTGGGTGGTTCACACAGGGACCATGAGGTCTTGGTACTAATCCTATACACGACTCATTTATTCCAGCTTCGAGGGGGAACGAATTTCTATATACAAGACTGGCGCTGCTGTCCGCTATACGCAAAAGGATAAAAAGAAGGCATCTTAGACGTGAGTTAGAGGTTGTGTTGCGTTGGAGGTCGTACCAAGGTATGCAGAGTGGTTTGTATGGTCTTAGATTACTTGTGAACACAGTTGCACTGCATCGGGGGCGAGTTGGGGTCCATGGGACAACTACGAATTTGATTTGGGTTCAATGCATCAGTACCACAGCTCAACCATGGGAGGGCAATAGACATACACCACCTGCTTCTGAACTCTGGCGTCAGAGGAGCCTTTGGCGACTGAGGCCATCATCAAAGAGAGGGCAACGAGGGCGAACTTGAACTGCATGTCAATAAAGTTGGTCGTTTACTAAAAACTTGATCTCAGGAGATTTATAAACAGTGAATCAGCGCCTCCGTCACCAGGATAACGCAAAGTGCGCAGGCGTAATTCATATGCATCAGCATCCATCCCGTACGGGTAAGCGATGGTTCAGACTCACACATCCTGAATTTGGCTGTCCGCCAAACAGTTTGAATGGAAAGCACAAACTCCGAAGTGTCACTGCCAATCGTAGATATCATCTATGAGGAAGATCCGGATGAAAAAAGTTCCCGGAGGGTACCATGGGTTTCGCTATACAACTACCACGAAATACATTCCATGGCACCCTCCGCGGGACTTTTTTCAACCCGACCTGTCCGACGCGCCGGCTTCATTCTTATCCTGAGAACATGTCGGATGGATTGTGCTACAATGAGATAATGGCCGCGCTTCTTCCGCGGAGCGTACCGAGAATTTGAACGGAAACCTCGTAATCCTGGCTGGGCACCTGGATCTTTGGAGGAGCTCGAATTTCAGGGTACGATCATGCGGTGTCGACAGTCGAATTGAACTATTTGTCGTTTCAAACACTGAGTCGGAGCAGCGTGTAACCCCTGGCCATCACGTCAACTTCCAAGTGCTGGAAACCATATGCTCGGAACCAAAAGATCTATTGTCAGCGTGGGTCGCTAGAAATATGAAAAATGATCGATAATTGCTAAAAACACTCCACATGAGAGTTCCAGCGTCGACATCTCCAGAGAATTAAAATATGAATTTACCAAATTGCTCGTAACCTGCTTACCTTGCCTGGTGAAAGACTAGCATCTGTGGCATGATGGACGACCAGGGAAAACAACAACTGAGGCGGTTCGCAAGCCGTGTGATTGGATGAAATAGTTGAAACAGGGGAGTAGAAATGCTTATCGCGCCCACCATCCCAGAAGCTATGTACAACTTGGGCGCCCCTGTATGTTATTCTCGGCATTGAGGAATCATTAATCAGGAGTGTCAAATGCATTTCGTCAGGGTTAATGCAGACAGAAGCAAATAACACGGAGCCGCTCGTAGAAATTCCCGGAATGCTGTGCAGTTCCCTTATTCTCTCCATCCATAAATGAATCATGAGAATAGCAAGGAAGACAGTACTTATGAACCTAACGGGAGACAGGATGATTGATTCAATGTCAGTTACAAAGATAAATGGCACATCAGAGATTTGTTCCACCAAAGGCAGCCACTGGGAAGATTTCTGGCCCGCCACTGCGCCCCACAGCCTATTTGTAAATCAAGCCGTAGAAATAGACCAAGATGGAAGTGGTCGTGTACTTTGTGCGCACAGATATACAAAAGAATGCGATAGAACGTGGACGTGCTCGGCATCAGCTGAGCGTGGCGCGCCCCTAACTGGGATAGGGTTTACACCGCGGACGGCAAGCTGACGTGACTGTCGCCACCCTCGGTGCGACTTATTAATCTTCGGATTGTTATACCCGCGTGAAAACTCTTGTAGGTTGGTCGAAGTCCCAGTTATACATAAAAGAGCGAAGTATATTAAAACCGTATATAGTATATCAAAAGAGCTTACAACTCGAAGCCTAAGTTTGTGTCCGGTAATCCCATGTTGGGATCTGACTACTAGTAGTGTCAACTACCCATCCGTTACTCCCTGCAATCCCCCGTGCGCGGAAAGATATACCCAGTAATTCCTTCGTCCTCGTACACACCCAAGTGGATGAGGCTACTACGTTCATCTAGATCACTGGTGTAAAAATGGTCCTTCCGTTGTGGACTATACAGGCGATACAGGGCGATAGTCCCGTAGTGGTGAGTCGGATACAAATATCCTATGCTTCCTGACTCAGGATATTCAACGCATCCTCTGGCTTGTGCATTCCGGAACTCTGCTTCGTCGGCAGTGTAGAAATGGTCGTATTTATTATCCACGGTCCAGTAGCAACGCCACAACGGAACAGTTCCCGCAACTTGGTTCAGGAAAATACGACCGGGAGAGGTCTCCTCCGTATACCTCATTTGAGCGTCCGAATAGGTCACTTCTCGACTATCCGTCGTGTAGAAATGATCCTGCCAAACAGGATTCCAAATTCGACGCAGCGGGACAGCTGTGGAAGGTTGCATGCAGATCTGGGGAGCGCGCCGTTTTGAGTGGTCGCCCTCGGCGCCGTAATTGCTGGGGACTTACTGGCGCATCGGTGTGCCTTGGATAAACGGTAACCGTTGTAGTGGCGGTTACAGTGACTGTTCTAGCCTCTTGACAGTTTGTAGCAGCTGTTGGACAGTTGGACGAAGCGCATCTGGGGCCGGGGCCGACCGGATAGGGAGGTGTAGCCTTAGACCTACACGATGTGCACTCGTTGTGCACAACCGGTGGGTTCGGCTCCATATACCAACTGAACGTGCATAATTAATATAACATTCTCCAGATGAAAATCAAGACATACTTCATAGTCAGTGAGAATTTACCATCAGGCCCTATGGGGACATGATGATAGTGGGCGGTAGCCACGCCAAATGAAGTCAGACAAAAGAAGAGGAGAGGATAATTAACGCGCATCGAGGTGTGAAGCCGTTCGTAACGTGGGCTGTGCGTCGGGCTAATGTTTGCTCGACCCTTCTTTTATATGTACTTCCAAATTTTCCCTCATAGGTTGAGTATATGCCGGCAATATCTGATTGGAGGGCGGGAGGTCTTGATGTACTTATTTTATCAGGGTATGATCCTCATTGACATGAGTTTCCAATACAATCCTGTTGTCAATCCCACGTCATGTATTTCTGATATCTGGACGCATAGATCTGGGAACAATCTTCCCTGTTTCCGAAGGCCGCCCGAAAAACTAAAGGTCGGTTTATCCCCATTTAGGGAGTAATACTGTCTTCGGTCACACCGGTCTCGACTCTAAGGATCACAACTTCCAAACCAGGTTGTTTCGGAATGGATATTTCTTCAGATTGTGGAGCGGTGGCCTCCTTGGAAGAGGCGTTGACAATAACCAATACGCGCCCACCGTGTCGAAGTCAGACATTCTAACAGAAAACTCATCCCTTCTCGAACGTCTGGCGGCGGACGTCTTCGTATGCCGTTCATCTGGACTTCTCATATCACAAACATTGTATATTTGGCGGGGATGGGTATAAGGTGGGAGTGAGGAGAGTAAAGCTAGTTGAAGCGGATTCCGCGTTTTGTACATATGAGGCAGCGGGCTGTTCACTGTAAATAACATGACTATTGTCTTCTCTGATGGCGGGGGATGTGAGTTTCCGCAGCGACGTTTGGAGTTGCTAGAAAGAGTGTTCGTCAATTCGGTGACGATCGCATTCCGGTTGAATATTCCTCTCAAGGATCAAGCTTACATAGCCCTCCCGCCAGAGAAACACGAGTCCTTCGTTTCTGAGTTTACCCCGTATAAGAATTCGCTACCAGCGCCAAATCGGGGCGGGAAGCTGGCCACTTGGAGGTCATGCAAATCGCATTTGAACACCGGGTCTAGATTTGAGTTTTCGCTGTTGTTAGCAATTTCAAGCTGGCATACTCTCCCAGGAGCTGTGAATGATCAAGGCGGAAGATCAAGAAGGATGTTACGTGGTCCATTTGACCTAGTGCAAATGCCTTGTATCAATGGCCCTCCTCCTTTAGAAGGAAGGATAACAGAAGGCAAAGTCTGGATATTGGAGGACAAAGTGACGTCCATTTCCCGCGGCGGACCTCGTTTTGGGTACGGTCGTAGTAGGCTTATGTGGTTTTGGGGAACTGTTGTAAATTCAGATCATGAAGAGAGGGATGACCCGCTGCGTTGCGTCGGACAACAAGGACATGAATAACCAGCCGTCTTGTCACGGGACGTGACAGACGCGTCTTTGCCAGTGGAGCAGAGCATGTTTCCGGAATTGGAGAATCGAGATCACCTTCAACTACAATATGCTGGCAAATCGCGTCTCTAACTATGTTGACAAAGAAGAACACGGAGGTGCTGAATTCACATTCAGGGACCCACAAGGATGATCGAAGAAGGCCAACGAGGGTCGCAACAGGACAAGGTATACCAAGTTCTAATCAAGTCAACAAAACAATCCACTATCGCCACATCAATTGGGCAAAATATACCCAGTAATACCCTCATAATGGTACCCAAGGGAATGAACAGCGTGGTCCCTCTCCGCAGTGGAGGTGGTGTAGAAGTGGTCATGGATCTGATCATTAACCAGCCTGTAGAACGGAATCGCACCACACTTTTGGATCGGATACAAATAACCAGCAACGTTCTCTTGATGGTATCCAAGCTTCCCAACGGCAACGTTCAAATCAGGCTTGGACGAAGTGTAGAAGTGGTCGTGCCAGTTGTCATTGACAGCCCGGAAGAGCGGGACCGTTCCAGGAACTTGTTTGGGGAAGATGAGTCCGGGGGGACCTTCACGGCTGTATCCCAATGCAATCGCATTTTTCATGTCTTGGGCTCCGGTCGTGTAGAAGTGGTCGGTCCAGGCGGCATTGTATGCGCGCATGAGCTGGACTGCGGCTGAGCGAGGGACACAAGGATCGGCGGGCTAGAGTGGAAAATATGAGTGAGGATGCTGGTTTTATCTAGCTCGGGGCCAGACTTACTGGAGGAGGGTGGTGTGTTGGCTTTGGTGGAGGGGGTGCCGGTTTTGGTGTGGCATGAGTAGGCTTTGGAGGAGGGGATACATGTTTCGAGGTCGCATGGCTCGGCTTTGGTGGAGGAGGTGCAGGCTTTGAGGTGGCCTGCGTAGGCCTTGGTATAACAGTCACTGTCTTTGTAACCACGACACGAGTGCTGGGTCCAACGACACTGGAGATATGGGATCCTTCAGGAACTTGCGACGAGGCAGGATTGACGGAGGAATGAGGCCCCAGCTGACTGGTGGCGGAAGGTTGAGACGTTGTCCTGGAGGTAGTGGAATATGCCCCTCCGTGAGGATATACTGAAGACCGGGGCCCTGCCTGGGTATTTCCAGGAGACTGAGGGCCAGCGCCGACACTCGTTCTAGAGGGTTCAGGTCCCGCCTCGGTGGTGGAAGCGTGCGTTCCTGTCCCAGGGGTGCCAGGAGACTGAGGTCCAGTCTGGGTGGTGGAACAAGGGACGGGTTGAGTAGCACCAGCTCCCTGGGAGGAGGTGGAATGGCCCAGTGCTACCTCAGTGGCGTCAGGTTCACCGTAATTGTACGAGTGAGTAGCAGGAATGACGGTGGCGGCCGCAACTGAAGCCAAATAGAATGCGACAAGGGAGACGTTGAAGCGCATGCTGAATGAAACTGCTGGAGCTGAGTAGATCCTCGATCGTGCTGGTTATATATTTCAGACTTGCCTTCATTTGCTCTCAAATCTGGCGCGACTTGACAAGTCTTTGAATATGCTCCATCGGTATCCACGTCCTTCGGAAGTACTATCATCACTCAATGTCGAACTTGTGAACAGGAAGTTTCGGGCGACAAGGGAACTGGAGCACTCATCGGTTGATTGAACATAGATCATAGGTCAAGACCATCAACTACCTGAGGGCATGAGTTGCAAGTTAACGTGCCCCGTCTAGCAATTGATTTTGTTCGACATCCTTTGGCTACCAGCTGAGCTCCCACGGGGTCCGAAGTGAAGTTGGCCAACGGATATCGTAGCAAACAGTTTGGCACTCACTTGTGGGTGATCCTAACGGACAGGTGGAAATGAAGTGGACACCAGGATATATTAGATCAATGATAGAGCAGGGAGAGTCGGGCCAACACTTGCCGTCTGCTACAAATTTATTTTTGAATCAGCCCGTATGTCAGATCGTAAATCCATTGCAAAGCTTTGAAGTGACTATGCTAAATTCAAAGTTCGTTAGATTTGATGGTATTGAGCAAACAGGTCCGACGTCGGGGAGACCGTCAGAATGAGTTGGAATCATTGGAACCACGGAGATGCCAGGTGGTAGGAGACGAGTGAGACGAATGATTGTACATGTTCGATTGCATTCTGTATACAGCTACGGTGAGTAATGAGAACTATATCTATTATTTAATGCTGGAAGGCTGACAAGTACAGTGACTTGAGAGTGCCGGTTTCACCACGGGTCACTACCTTGGTAAGGGAACTACTTCTTTCCAGTGTTAGTTCACAACACAAATGGGATGCTCCTGACTCAACAGTTACATCCCTGAAAGACATACCCGAAAGCTTGTTTTCAGAGGGCAGAACATTGGCAAGATAAGGTTGAAGAAATTTGATCCATTGATGGCGGGGAAAACCCAGTGGCGGCCTGGCTACATGTGACCATACGTGGCTCGAGCCGGATCTTGAGCCCTCATTTCCACTCAACGCAATCCTCTCCCAACTATCTGAAGCTATAACCATCGCGCTGAACGTTACAAGGTCCTATCAGCTAGATTCTAGTGTACGAAGAATTCAGCAGCTGGGGCAGTGTAGACCCCAATAGGCTGGTACCACGCTCGAAGGGTCCTTCAAGGCAAAGTGCCGATTCCCACAGTTTCCGGTCTAACTCTGCGACGTCTCTGAGCGTATTTCACACCTATTACCGCAGAGCCTGAATATTTTCAGCTTGTCGACAAGTAGGTGTCTGTGTGTTCTATTTTTGGTGTCTCGGGTCGAAGTGGTTCATGTCATTGATCAGGCTTCGGGCTCAAAATAGGTCTTTTGCACACAGATACACTCAACGGCGTCTGCCATAGCCTCAACAAGTGCCGTTAAGGCCGGTGAAACTTCCATCTGCCAATGCACCACGGCTGCGATCATCTCCCGGTTTTCGAATCTCGTGAATTTGCCATCGATTGTGGCGGGCTTCGGACAAGGTGTACTTGATCCAAAACTCATTACGCTCACGATCCCACCGCCTCAACTCAGCCTTCCACCCGACAGTCTAAATCCGTCGCTTCCATTGAAGTGAATTGTTCAGCAAGATTTGACACAAAACTATGGTCTCCAGGCGTCAGCGTCACTTGTTCCCGATAGTGTGGTGGTGATACACTCGCCTTTCGGAAGAACATGGACACCGAACTTCGGTCGAAAGCACGTTCCAGCCCAGTACTCAGGATACGCCATCAAAGGAAACCATTGAAATCCTGTCATGGAGTCGGGCCGAACACGTAGGACGCTCCGAATCCAGGAGTAGACGCCTAGCCATGATCTCCCACATCCGTTGATTGATGCCGTTTGGCATAGGCTTTTATCCAATCCACTTTCGATGCTGAGTGATCTCACCATTCATTTTAGGGGCGGCAACTAGCTGACAGGGGCTAGGAGGTGTGTTAAAATCCCTAGAGTTGGCGAATAACATCCACCTCATAACCCAGGATGCGAAAACTTCCCGCTCTCAGCTTGTTTCACCCCAACCTGTAGTATGGGAATCGCGTCATCACTGTCAGCAAAAAAATCGCATGCAAACAGACCGCCACAATTCATATATTCAACATACACAAAATAGAACCCCGGTTGCAATACAGGGCGACAATCGGTATGGGACTTGTGAAAATTCAAACTTCAAACAGGCAAGATGTACCCTGTGATCCCTTCGTCTGCATATCCCAACCTGTTAACCGCATTGTCGCGTTCAGCAGCACCGCTGGTGTAGAAGTGATCTGTAATCTGCGGGTTGTACGTGCGATAGAGCGGGATGGCACCACACTTGGCTTCAGGATACACATAACCTGCAATTCCTTCTCGGCTATAGCCCAAATTTTGAACAGCGTTGTTCATCTCTTGCTCATTGGTGGTGTAGAAATGGTCGAAAACTTGGGGCTGGTAACCACGGTACAATGGGACAGTGTCCCTTACTTGAGTGGGGAAAACGCGGCCAGGAGGGCCTTCACGTTGGTAGCTCAGTGCATTGACAGCATTATCCATCTCTTGAGCATTGGTGGTGTAGAAATGATCGGTGATGGTCGGATTATAGGCGCGAAGCAATGGGACTGCCTGCGAGCGAGGCGCACAAGCGGGAACGGGCTAGATATACCAATGTCATGGTCAGTGCGTTGTACTCTGGTCGACGATACACTCGTTTGGACTAACTGGCTTGGGGTGCACAGGATAATGGTGATATTTTCCATCATCTGATTCCTTGGCACCCTGAGGAATAGCCAGGATAACAGATGCGAAGGAGAGGGCAATGAGAGAAGTAGTGAATCGCATGACTGGTAAGGCTGTTGAAGCTCACCGTCGCCACTTTCCAATGTTTATATACTCTGAGTATTGCCAACTTTGGGAAATACGAAAGCGGAATGGGCGGATTTCTGACATGGTGTGGTGACGCTAAGTACGTTAAACCAGCCTACGTGTCCTCCGGAGAGCTGCACAAGAGATGTCGTCGAGGCCAGGCAAAGATCGTGATGGCTTCTAGGTATTTCAGTTTACCCCATAAGAAATGGGCGGCAAGGGGCGTTAAGAGCCCTTACATTTTAATTTCATCAACAAAGGCGGTGAACGGTCGAGACAAATACAGCGGTTTTCTTGGTCCGCAGTGAGTCAACGGAACTCATGTCTAGCACATCCTGTTGCCACAAATGATAAAGCTGCAAGCAAAATTGTAAGACCTGTTAACTTCAAGTGATAAAGATAGACATATAATGGATGTGTCATGTCGATCTCATCTTCCTCCTAGCCTCTGGGTTGCTCAAGTCACCAGCGAGTAGTCTTGACTCTTGAGTCTCGGCTTGGCACCTCGTGGTGTACCTGCTGACGCCAACACTCCCAAGCTCTGACGGCTAGCTTAATTCATGGGGATCGCCGTCATCAGGCTTCTAGTGAACATCCAGATTTCAAAGGGTCGGAGGAAGTACTCCAGCCAGGTTTTTCTCCTTTTTGTGACATTCTCTTTACAAATCAAGATAGACGTGAAAACACACGTTCTAACCATTTCTACTTGTGACATCTTATCACGGCAAGACGTACCCTGTAACTCCTTCATATGAATATCTCAATTTTCGAACAGCATTGTCCCGTTCAGCAGCATTGATAATATAGAAGTGGTCCGTTGCACCCCTGCTGTACATGCAATAGAGCGGGACAGCTCCGCATTGCGGTGAGCTGTACACATAGCCAGCAACACCCTCATCGCTGTAGCCTAAATTGTTGATAGCGTTCCAGGATTTGGGATAGGATGTCGTGTAGAAGTGGTCTTTGATCCCGCCATTCCAAGTGCGATAGAGAGGCACTGCGCCACTAGTAGGGCTGGGAAAAATAAACCCAGTATTGCCCTCGAAGCTGTATCCCAAGCGCTGGATGGCATTGTTCATCTCTGCTGTATTGGTTGTGTAAAAGTGGTCCATGCTGCCCGAATTCCATGTGTGCCAGAACGGAGTGGCACTAGAGCAAGGTGCACAAGATACTGGGGCCTAAGGAAACATGCAACTCAGTTTGCCATAGTGTCCAATGGTGTGGGAAACTGGCTGTACCACATAAATGGGCACGACGAACACCACACAGAGAGAAACAAAGGGAAGAAGATGCATGATTCTGAAGTGACCAGGGTTGAGTTCAACATTTGAACCTTAGGGATGTACAGATGCATATACATATTCCAACACTAAGTGCATGGATGGAGGCTGTTATGAGAGCAGAGACATCAAAAAGCATATAGAAATCAACCTAGTAGACCCAAGGTATGTCAGGCTGGTCAATCAGAGCAAAATATTTGATGTGGGTCTCCACATAAGTCCATTATGACAGATGAGTTCCTGGCCTGGAATGCCATCCTGCACATATATTGGGCACTGCTGCCAGCAAATATCACTCAAGAAGTGTCAGAACATGTTAACAAGAGAGCTGTAAAGCCTTATGCTTTACGGTTAGAAGACCTCACGCTCATGCCAAATAGTTCAAACCCATTTATTGGGAGACTACGTGGCACAAGCAAAGGTCAGTTGTCACCGACAACCGAAGTGCCCTAATAAACAGTAGATACAAACATGTGATGGAGTGATAGGTAAACAAGACTGATAGCAAAATATAACACAACGACATGGGTTAATTGATTTTTGAATTAAGTGTAAGGGCGTGCCCTTACACACCCCCCCTCCAGACTGTTTTACAGTCTCTTGGTGTGAGAGAGAAGAGGATTAATAAATAGTCATGTATGATAGGGTATAGGTCCGAGACGAATAAGATGCTTGGTTTTAGGGTATAGGGTATATGGCCGAGACGACTAGGTCACTTGGATACAGTTTTAATAAGTGGTGAGGCCGAAGGGGTAAAGTCCCTTGGCCAGGTGTGAAGGAAGTCTAGTCGTGAGACTTGACCATGGTAGGGGCCAGGCAGTGATGCCTGGAAGAGGATACGAGTGGGATCAAGTTGTGAGACTTGACGAGGGTAGTTACACGGTGGAGCGACTAGGTCGCTCCCCTGTCGTCGATAGGAAGTTAGGTGGGGGGTAATGAGATTCCCCCAGCCCTGGGTGTGGAGCTGTTTGACAACACAATATCATCATCAGATGCGTTGGGGGGTGATGACTCGCTTTCGGGATGAAGAATGGAGGGGCAATCAACCTCCATCGGTCGGGCTTCAGTCGAGGGGTGATCCTCGACCTGAGCCTCACTAGATGCGACGGGCAGAGTCAAGTTGCTGGGCCCATCAACTGCAGGTGTGGTTGGGGGCTTGAGCAGGTGTGGGGTGTACTCCCGCTTACTTAGAAGGTGGAAGTGAGTAGGGCCCCCGGCCTTTAGCCAGCCAGGGTCATCTTGCATTTCCTTCCTGGTGCGAAGGAATTCTCGTTGTTCGAAGAAATACGACCTGAGAAGGTCGTGGTCATTGGGATAGAACCATCCGTCCCATCTCTCGATGGCCGGAGGTGGTCCATATAGGTCGAGACAACGGATACATTCGTCGTCCCAGTCATGATACATGGACTGGTGACTAGGTTTACCAGTATAGGATTGATCCAAGTAATGGATCCCAAAGAGGTAAGCATGGTCAACCCAGGATGGGTCAACTCCATTGTGGATGAGAACCTCGGCAACAGTGTCAAGGTTCATGTTTGGCACTTGACTATTGTCAATGTCAAGTGATCAGAAGTAACACATTGGTCCCGGTTGAGGGACAAAGGGGTGTTCAGGATGCTGAGCGTTCCAATGCTTGATATACTCTCTATAAAGTCACGGTGATGCGACTAGGACAGCAAAAAGCCAGGTGAATCTCACCTGGCCTGCACGGTTAGGACCATGTTCGGGTGGCCCAAAGAAGCGAGCTAGGCCGTACCCAAAAGTGGTTTGATGGTGTACAAGCCGTCTATGCTCGAACAAGATACCATTGACGGGGTTGTTGGACCCCAGGCGGCTATGAGTAAGAAGATATCGACCAAGATGGTCGATATTGAAGAGGCTGGCTCCCGTGGGCTGGGTGAAACCCATGCCCTGGGTCCGATTTTTGGGATTTGAGACGTGAGCTTGTTCGTACGCTCGCAACAGTTGGTGCTCTTCCCTTATTTCAGTGGTTATTCTGGACGGGTGCATGTCCGGGCGGAAGCCACTATGGCGCAACAGGAAGATCATTGTGTCATTGTAGTGCTCTTCCTCCATGCACTGAGCTATTTTGTATAGCTCAGTCAGGAGGTGGTGTGCCTCAGCTCGATGCTTGGCTTTGGCGTGATGATTATTGAGAAGCTTGATCAGCTTCTCTACTTCGCAGGGTGTCATAGGCAGTCTGCGATGGGCTGCCTTATAAACTGGATGAGTGGCCGGGATTTCAAACTCCCGGCCTTTGTATTCCATCATTGTGGCAATGGTGGCGGTGGCTCTGGCGAACACAGTATTGGTTTGTCGCGAGTAATGAACTCGCCACAATAACATGTTCTGCATGCTGTTGTCACATTTGTGACTATGGACTTGGCTGTGTTGCCATAGTCCCCACATGGACGGAATAATGCCATTACAACCTGGCAGGTCGTGGATAATTGGTTGAGATGTCGACCTAGAGGTCGACGATTGAGGGGCCTTCTTCTTACCCTTCTTGGGTTTGAAGTCTTTGGCCACGTCTTCTTCCTCACTGGAGGACATGGGCGTCACGTCCTCAGGTGTGAGGTAGTTGGGGACAACTCAAGGAGCGTCCTCGAGTTTGGTGGGGAGACGGACCAAAATGAGTGGTCCATAGTTGCATGTGGGGGAGGTGGGACCTGGAATCCCAGGTCCCGACAGTAGTTCTTCAATATGCAATGACTGCTCAGAAGCGGTCATCAGCAGGAGCAGGGTGTTGTCCATCGGGACGTCATCATAGATGAGTGTGACGTCCGGTTCTTGGGTGACCAACTCATCAGTCGTCCTGACAGGTGAATCCTGTCACCTTCACTTGGACGACTTTTTGACAGGTGTTGGTTCTTGACTAGTGCTAGGTGCACTAGTCTTGGAGGAGGTTGTGGTTAGGCGAGTGCTGGGAGCACTCGCCTTCTTGGAGGTGGAAGGTGGTAGCTTGGTTTGTGTACCTGCCTTTGAGGATGAGGATGATGAGTGAGCACTACTGGTGCTCGCTTTGGAAGATGTAGATGATGTGTGAGTCATTGCATTACTCGCAGCTGAAGCATATGATTTAGGTTGAGCTGATGAGCTCAACACAGGTTGTTGTTGCTGTTGTAGTGGAGCTGGAGTGGCTCCACCGGGAGGTGTTAGAGAACCAGACAAGGTCCTCTTTTTAGACACACAAATCGTGGCCTCGAGCTCGTACTCTCTCGATTGCTGTAAAGTGGAGAGTGTATCATTGAGGTGGTGGAGGCGTCCTTCGAGGACACTGATGTGCACGTTTTTATTTTGTATAATCTCAATGAGCTTGTTGAGAACTTGATTGATCGACTCGTCGAATGGGTCGATCATGTCGATGAGGTGGTTGTTTAGTCCGACCTCACATAATCGGGATATGAGGCCCGAGTTCTGTTCCTCATATTGTTGGTGGAGCAAATCTTGCTCCGATGCGTGTTGTTTGCCTTTGGCTCTTGATGGCCCGGCTGTCGTCGAGGGTGTAGGGTGAGGTAGTTGCCGAGTGTATTCACTCGGCGCAGTTGGGTAATGGTGGTGGTGTGCCAACTGAAGTGCAGTTGGTGGCAGCAGTGATGCATGATATGGATGATAAGGCATTGTCGTCGGATGATGGAGTGTCAGCAGTGGTGGAGGGTAGTATGCAGGGTTCGGGTAACCCTGCGGATATGGATTGAATGGTGGGTGGCCAAATTGTTGATTCAGCCATTGCTCGAATTGTGGGTGTTGAGATGTTGACATTGGTATCGTCAACAGTAAGGCACAATGAGGGTCTTGGTGCCCTTGCTGATGCTCGGGCTGACTCATAAATGTTGGAGTGGGGTCTGAAGTCATATCCATCGACTCCCTCCCCCTCCCAGGACCTGTCCAGGGTCCTTGGAATGTTGATGGTGCAGAGCTGCTTGCACTGCTCTGCTGAGGCATGGCAGTTGGTTGTTGTGGTTGTTGCGGGTGCTGGGGGTTCATGGTGGTGGTTGTAGGGAGAGAAGAGGCGACTTTTGCAAGTTGCCATTGGTAATATATTGTAGGATTCTCAGGGTCGAAGTTAATCTCTTCGACCTGATTTGTACCTACCATTTCTGGTAGGCTGTGATCAGGGTCGAAGTTGCTGAACCTTTGACACCCCTTGTAGCTCCAGGTACCTATCCAACGCTGCGAGTTCTTCGCAGTGTTGTATTGGTTCCCAAGTGGTGTCTCCCAGACTCCACCGGACCTGAAATTCGACTTTGCCATCGTTGGTAAACCGATGGCCTATGATCTCTTCGACAAACCATTCATGCTCGTCATCAAACCCGAAGTCGTATGGCTCGGGCCACGATCGCTCTAGGAATAATGTATCGTCTGAGGCATGGTATGGCCTCAGAAGGTTTACGTGAAACACCGGATGGATTTTCCAGCGTAATAACACTGGGGGCAGTTCCAATTTGTAATTGGAAGTCTCTGGCTTTGATTCTAGGACCTTGTAGGGTCCTATAAACTTTGGACAGAGCTTTCGAGCTCTGTCTTTTGGTAACGAGAGGTTCTGTGTGGAAAGGTAGACTAAGTCTCCTTTCTCGATACGAGGTTCTGGCCCTCATTTTTTGTTGGCATTGTGGGTTTGGAAAACCCGCGATTCTATTATTGTGTCATGGGCGGCTGCTAAGTTTAGCAGCGCTGCTTCTGCAAAGGTTTTTATCCCTTTGTGGACAGTTTTGGCGTTGCAGCTGTCCCGGATCATGGACGGCATATATCCATAATTCAACTTGAATGGGGCGTATTTCGTGGTAGCCAAGATGCTCGAGTTGATTGCAAACTCGGTTAATGGTGCTTTGTCAACCCAATTAGTTTGGTCGTAGTGTACCGTTGCATGGAAGATCTGACCAATATTGCAATTCATTCACTCGGTCTGGCCATCTGTTTGAGGGTGAAAAGAAGTTGACATTAGGAGCTTGGCTCCTAATATCTTGTGGAGTTCTCTCCACCAGGTGGATGTGAATTTCGAGTCTCGATCACTCACAATCGAGCTCGGTAGTCCATGTAAGCATACGATATCTCGTACGTAAACCCATGACAGCTCCGATGCTGTCATTTTTGTGTGCACTGGTATTAAGTGCACCATGCTCATCATTCAGCACATAACTACCCAGAGATAGTTAAAGCCTCTGGATTCTGGGAATGGACCAACGAAGTCCATCCCGATTGAGTCCCAGGGTTTGGTAGGAACCGGTAGAGAGTGTAGCTCTCCACTGGGTTTTGTGTTCGATGTCTTGGTTCGAGCACACGTTTCGCAAGTTCCACAGAACTTGCGACAATCTTTTACCAACGACGGCCACCAGTACCATCTGCGGACGTACTCTGCCGTCCGTTGGTCACCTAGATGTCCCACAATTTCGTGGGCCTTCATCAGTACCTGGGTTATGAGTCGCCTGTCATTTGGGATACATATGACTTGGTCTCCTAGGGGAGTTTTCTTCATGATCACTCCTCGGTTATCCACAGAGAAGTCTCTATACTTCTCTGGGGATTGTTTGACTATACTCATTAATGAGTCTGCATTGTATCCAGCGACGACTTTGTCAATGAAGTCATCCCCAATGGTGAAACTGGTGGAATTGCCAGTTGCGGAGAGTGACTCACCAAGGGTCATTCCCTTGGTTTTGCGTTTTTGTGTCGAGCGTTTCACTTGGCCAGTATCTGGTTCTACAGCGTGGAGGGCGGCTGCCTCTTGAAGCTCTTCAGCTTCAATATCTCATTGTTCATGCTTTTCTTGGAGTCTGGTGCTTCGCCTAACTCCTTCGTCATTCATGGCTGCCAGTCGATCTTGCAGACATTGTATCTCTGCTCGTCTTGGTGCTGGCAAATCGTCTCCTTCGGGGTCGATACAGAAGTCTGCCTGTATGTACTCCCCACTGGGGTGCTCTTCCCCCGGTCAATCACTCTTGTAGTATCATGAGAGACAGTCAGCGATCTTGTTGTGTTCTCCTTTGACGTAGGTTATGTCAAAGTTGAACCTCGACATATAGTTGAGCCATCGTCGTTGTCAGCTCGACAATTTCAATTGAGTTTTGAAAAACTCAAGTGCTTTATGATTGGTAATGATGTGGATGTGATAGCCTACCAGCTTATCCTCCCACTTCAGTAATGCTTCGAGGATAGCCAGCATTTCGAGTTCATGCACAGCATAGTTCTGCTGTGCTGCAGAGAACTTTTTGGACATGAATCCTGCTGGGCAACAGTCCACCCAGCTGGGGCCTTGTCCATACATGGCACCAATACTGGTTTTCGAAGCGTCACAGATAACCCATATGGGTTCTCCGTTCTTCAGATCTATTGGTTGGATCATGGGCATTTTACAACAGATGCGTTTGATCATATCGAAGCATCTCTGATGTAACAGTCACCAGTGGAATGGTGTTCCATTCTGCATTATGGCCATTAACAGGCCAGTATATGCAGTTATATCTGGCAGAAAGTTGGACACATAGTTAACGAGTCTGACAAATTTCTGCACATCATTATAGTTGCGAGGGATTCTCCACTCGCAGATTCGGGATAGTTTATCAGTATCAGGGTGGATACCGTTATTGTCTATTATATGACCGAGACAGTCCACTCAGTCTGCATACAGTTCTACCTTCGACTCTTTGACGTAGAGCTGTTGTTGGCAGAGTCAGTCTAATATGAGCTGTAGATGCTGCTTGTGTTCCTCCACAGAATTAGAAAATATAAATATATCATCCAGGTATACGTGGATGAATATACTGATGACGTCTCTAAAAATAGCTGTCATCAATCTTTGGAACGTGGCAGGGGTGTTACAGTCCCCTTGCTGCATGATGTTACTAATGTATGTTCCCACAATGGTGGAGAAGGCTGTCTTCTCCACATCCTCGGGTCGAACTCTGACCTGTTCGTATGCATCGGCTAGATCGATCTTAGAGTGATACCTCGCTCTAGCCATGTCTTCTTGGATTACTTCTTGATCAGGTAAAGGAGTTACATCCTTTACCGTGTTATCATTTCGCTCCTTCACATCGACAACTGTACGCAGTCGCCCATCCTTCTTGGGGATGCATAGCAAAGGGGCTGCTTGCATGACATTGCAGGGTTCCCACCACCCCGCGTCTATGTAACAGTTGAGTTTTGCATGGAACTCCTCCTGTAATGACTGTGGGCATCTGGGCAAGCGATAGTTATATTGCTTGTTCTCCTCTATGAGGTGAATCTCGTGATTCACCTCTTGGAATGGGGGTAGGCGAGATGGTGTTCCTTGCATCATATCGTTGTAGTCGCACATCAACTGCTGCTTAATCTGCAGTATTTTGCGCTGGTTCTGGTCACCCAGATTATCAGGTGGTTTCTTTGTTTTGAATCAAGCATGCATGTCCTCGATTCGTTTCATGCAGTCGTCTTCCATTGGTAGATGGACGACTGTCATACTATGGATATAATCCCTGAGAGACTGCTTGGGATATCTTATCCTTGTGAATTCTTCTGTGTGGACAATATCATCCACACTGCTTGGGGTGTATCCCGTAGACGGTGGGTGTCTGTCTGCGGGTTGTTTCATTGACCAGATGCCTGATGCCATGGCGTTCCACTCGTCAGGCATCTGCGGGTCATAGTACCAGTCATACATTGCCTTGACGACCGGTGTTTCGATGAGCCATTTGTGGGCTGGTGGCCCTTGTTTTTGATGAGCTAGTAACTCATCTTCGACTGAGACTATAGGGTGAAATTTAGGTTCACTTGCATATTGTGGACGGGGAAGTTTCTCCCCATGGTCTTCATTTCTTGTCCTCGAGGGAATCTCCTTGAGGATATGGGGATAATTGTGGGGGAGTTTTCCCCCAGCATGTACTCCACTTGCTTCGATGACGTCCTCTACCATCACTTGATTCGTAGTGGGCTCTTTGCCTCCATATAGTCATGTCAACTGATGTTTATCGGTCAAATGATGGCAACGGAGCTGCATGTCTGAGTTACCGACAGTGTCGGTAGCTGGAATGCTGACTCCATCAATGATCACTGCTCAATTCTCGAAATCGAGCTTCACTTTATGCTGATGCATAAAGGGGGTTCCGATTATCATGTCATAGCGATCGAAGTTCGCTATGTCAAGGTACGATGAGGTTTTTATAGACCTGACTGTCAACTCAGCAGTTGTGCCGTACTTCACAGTGGATCTACTACCAACTGTGCCCAGTTGGAGTGTGTGCAGATCTTCTAATTCACTGACTTTAATGTCAGCAATTTGAGCAAAGGCGGGGGTCATTCCGGAGGTCGTACTCCCTGAATCCCAGAGCGTCCAGGCTTCGATGCCGTTAACGCTGATATACGATGCGAGACATTGCTTCTCACAAGGGGCAATCTGTGGGCATAATATCTTTCCTTTGTTGGTTCAAAGAGTGACTCTTCGAACCCATTGATTTCGAGGCTCATCTTCCTTGGGGTAATCAGTGAGCGCATTTATTTCGCTCTCTGTGGGAGTGTCATCGATACTTGCAAGGAAGTTCATGTCCTTGCTATCAGATCCATAGTCAGATTCAATGATGGTTACTTCAGCGTATCCATCTTCTGAGGCTTGTGTTGACACATGATCTTCATCAACGTCGTCCTCCTCTTCTTCATAATCAGGCTGGTCATCTTCTGCCTGATCATTGTCTTCTTCTCCTGAGTGCGATACTCTGTCTTCAGGTATCGCTGTATGAGCTGCTTGAATCTGTGAGGGTTTACCCTTCAAAGGGCACTTGTCTGAGCTAGCATAATGGTTACCGCCACAGTGATAACATTTTATGGCATTGGTAGGTTTATTGGCATTGTGGTCCAGTGGTTTACTGGGCTGCCTCACACCTAGGTGGTTGCTCGACTTATAATCCGGTCAAGCTGTTTTGTTCTTTGAGTCATGCGAGAGTTGCTGTAACTCTCGAATGTGCATTTGCTTTTGCCCATTCACTACCTTCTTGGGTACGAATGCCATTCGAGATCTAGATTGCTCTCGAATTGGTACTGGGCAATTATTATGCTATCAGGGGATCTACTCCCCTGTTATTTGGATGAAGAGCCTGACAGTAGTATGACGTCAGTTTCCATCAGCTTTTGTATGAGACCATGTAGGTGAGGAACTCATCTAACAAGTTCGCTTCAGGGGACAGACCTCAATGAAACAGCAGGTCTGTCCTCATGTCCTCAGGCATTCCTTCCAGGAATAACTCGATGAGGGTATAATCATCAGGATGCACAGTCATGCACTGTGCATTGTCCATGATGGAGTCATAGTATCCTTGTACTCCAATGCGAGGGTTATAACAGACTCGTTTGAGTCCTTCTCTTGCTTCGTGCATTGATGTTGGTAGCACAAAGTGATTGTACAGAGCAAGGATCGCTTCCTCGAAAGTCCAATCGAACTTTGTTCGATTAACATTTATAACATGCCAAATGATCATTTGTTTGGCCTCTCCAGCTAGGTGGTAGGGTAGGGTATACAGGCGCAGCCTGTCCCTTGCATGATCCATTCCACTTAGACCTTTTAATGCAAGGTCTAGGCAGAGTGCAGATACGAAGTTTTTGAGGTCACTAAACCTCAGACTTCCACTGTAGGGCTCCAGACCTTTCTCGGTGGGGGGTTTCCTGTTTCCGGGTCTGTACCCCTCTGGGAATTCAAATGGTTGCAAGAGGTACTCTCAGATTGTTGCACTCAACTGATTGTGCATTAGTCATGTGTGGTTGCGAATGGTGTTTGCAATGCCTGGGGACCCAAAGGTCAGTGGTACGTCTCTAACAAGGGAGTATCCTCGCCTTGGTCTTTCAGGGGGTTGGTATAATTCCTCCCCTTCATCGGATTCTTCCTCTTGATGACTTCCACGACCAGTCGGTGGTCATGGTACTGTTGGGGGGTATACTGGAGGAGTGGCTGGGGCTGCTCCTCTTAGTGTGGCTGCATGAGCTGTAGGTGGTGGTAACGATGATCGTTGAGGATGCAAGGCTCCTCGCCTTAGGTCATTATCATCCAAGACATCCCCGTCTACAGGGGTTGTTCCTATGAACCGGATGCCTTGGTCTGGTATTTTCAACCTTCCGTATAGTCGAATATCTTCATTTCGCATCTGCTGGAGTGCCACTCAATCACTCCAGTATTCCGCATGCTCTATACTGGGCTTGGATGGCCCAGTTTCCAACCGCTTTTCTCTCTTGCCTCCACTTGGGTTAAGATCAATTTTAACAGAGTGCTTTTCTGAACTCTGTATAGGTCTTGGTTGAGCGATGGAGGCATTGGGGATCGCCCTATTGAGGGCGGTCAGTACTTGTGTTTGGCTTTCTAGATGACGAGAGTATTCGTTGTCGTTTTCGCCAATCTTTCGAGGGGCGAACAGCTCGTCTAAGGCTTGTTGGGTCAAGTATGTTGTGATACTCAACTCTGAAGGGGTTGGTTCCGCAGAGGATGATGTTCCTCTGATCAGTGCCTTTCCTTTGTCAGGGGTGCCACCAAGTGCCACTGTAGGGTTGGCATCGGATGGTGATTCTACCCGTGAAAGGGGGTTGTACAGGTGCTCATCACCTGTGTTATCCATTTCTTTCCTTGATTGAGCTGTAGGCATGGCTCGATAGATTTCATTCATGGGGGTTTCAGGTCTTTCCCCTTTATGTTGCTTTGCTGCCTTGTACAGCGAAGCGAGTTGTTTAATTGTTTTACATAGGAGATTCTTATACATCTCCAATGTAGGGTCTATTGGTATATCCGTCGAGCTCTTAAACAGCTCGATGGTATATTCTTCTGCATGGAACCGCAGTTCTGCTCTTCTTATGGGGCTTTTGACATGATTCACGTCGAAAATGAGGGAAATTCTTTCTTCGAGTGTATATAATTCACTCAATATTGCTGTGTTAAATTCAGGCGATGGTGCCCTGTCGAGTGACGATGGTTGCTTGCTTTCCTCCTCTATTGGTGGCAGAGTATGTAAATTGCTTCTGGCTGTGGTATTAGATCCTGTAGTTGGATTCTCTGTGTTGTGTCAACTATTGTCGACGGGTTCTAATTTAAATAGTCTGGAGTGGGGATAATTTCCCTTTCCTCCATTATTGTCGGTGTGGCTACTGCCACTAGGTGGTGAATCCAATGTGTTATCATGTCGAAGCTTGTTGGGTGTTGTCATTCTTGGTTGCCATGTGTATGCGGTGGTTAGGTATTATAGGGTGTTTTGCTCGTGCGTTAGTCCACTTGGTGAACTAAAAAAAATGTAAAGCCTTATGCTTTACGGTTAGAAGACCTCACGCTCACGCCAAATAGTTCAAACCCGTTTATTGGGAGACTACATGGCACAAGCAAAGGTCAGTTGTCACCAACAACCGAAGTGCCCTAATAAACAGTAGATACAAACATGTGATGGAGTGATAGGTAAACAAGACTGATAGCAAAATATAACACAACAACATGGGTTAATTGATTTTTGAATTAAGTGTAAGGGCATGCCCTTACAAGAGCAAACACCACAAGTCACAAAAGAGTCTGAGAAAAAACTACTGTCATAATAGTAGACTACCTGATAATAAACTACCTATTGGTCTGTTAGGTAAAGTTACCCTCCAATGCCTTTGTAGTGATACCCTGCAGCTAGGGGGGGTGGAAGAGACAGAGGAGGGGTGCCTACTGGCTCAGTGGTTGTCATTGGCTCAGTCAGTCCCAGCTCAAATATCACAGTGGCTATAGATGTAGTGCAATCCCCTTCCTCATCAGGAGTGCCAGTGCAATGAGGAACACTGGGAGCCTGGTATCCTCCAACAGAGGAACTAGTGATTGAGGTCCTCCATGACAAGTATCAGAAGACTGAGGTCCTGGGTGGACAGTCCCAGATGGATGAGGCTCCACTTGAGTGTTAGTACTGGGACAACCAGCCTCAGGATTGTCAGATCCCACATAGTATAGGTTACTGCTGGGTACAGTAGTGGCTACTGTAACTGATGCCAAGTAGAGGGAGGCCAGAGAAAGCTTGAAGTGCATGCTAGACTGGGCTGTGAGTGAGAAGTTACTGTTCAGCTCAGGTCAAATACTCATAGGAGCAAAGCATCCAGTATGGTGTAGAATGTAGAGTAATTCTTGCAATTTTTGCTTCTGCTTCTGCTTCATCAGCATCTATGTGCTTTAGAAACAAAAGGCAGTGTATTACAATCACTTCAATGGTTGGAGGTTTCTAGGGACACCTTGTGATCATAACACTCTTCCAGCAGATCTTGTGAACAATAAGACTAATCCCAATTCAATAAAAGTGATGATGAATCTACATTGAACAAAAATCCAGTTTTGTTGAGTATAGTTGTGAGTGTATGAACCCTTGATTTGAGTAAATATACACCTTGTCTGAAGCCCATAACAATCAGCAGCAAGCTCATGAGACAACAAAGAGCAAGGAATAATCACAATTATGGTATGTCATCACCACTCTCAGTGCTAACTTCAGGACTACAGCAGGTGCCATTGAGCAAATTTGTGAGCTAGAATGGGTATTTTGGGACCTATTAATGATGTGCACTATGCCACCCAGGAAAGTATATATATACATATATTCTAGAAAACTTACAGATACTAACATATCAAAGATCTGAGGATATTTCAAGGCTTGGGGAGGATAAAGACAAAGAATGCCAGGAGACACTGTAGGAATGGTCCAGAAAATACAGGAATTGATACCTTGAAGTTCTTTCAGTTGTAGTGTTGGATTGATACAAAGTCTGTGCTACTTCAACTGTGAAGTTCACTGTATACCAAAGTGGTTCTAGGTTGGATTTAGCACCTTTTAATACAACACCCATATTTCAACAGTGCTTTAGGCATAGAAAATGAGTAGAAAGGACAGGAATAATGAAAGTCAGACTAGTTCATCAGAGCCAATTAGCAAGGAGGCTGGTAAATATGGGTAGTGTATGCATAGAAATATGCTCTGTTGCTGGTATACCATTATATGATTTGACACATAACTTCATCATAGTTTAATCTAAGTATACCTGCACAGCCACACAACCTGCCCATCCACTCAATACCAGCCTTCTGAAGGCAAATGTTTCCAGTACATGATCCTACCAGCTTCATGATTATTTTGATCCAAAATTTTGGACTTCACACATTACTAGCAGAACTTGGCATTTGGCCAATCAGTGCTATAGCTATAACTTTGCAGTTGAGCTTGGCATGACAGATGAGTTCCTAGCCTGGAATGCCATCCTGTATGCATATTGGGCACTGCTGCTGGCAAATATCACTCAAGAAGTATCAGAACATGTTAACAAGAGAGTAAAACACTATAAATCACATGAGTCCAAGAAAATAACTACTATCTATAATGGCAGACTACCTGACAGATAGGCTACCTATTAGTCAGTTAGATAAAATATACCCAGCAATGCCTTCACAATGATACCCTGCAGCAGTAGTACCATCCCTTTCTGTGGGAGAAGATATATAGAAATAGTTGTGTACTTAGTCATTGACCAAATAGAAGAGTGGAATAGCTCCATACTAAGGAATGAGATACAAGAAGCCTGTATTGTTCTCCTGGAGATATCTGAGCTGTCCCACAGCAACAGCCAGGTTGGGTAGAGAGGCAGTGTAGAAGTAGTCATGGCATTAGTCATTGATAGTGCAGAAAAAGGGAGTCAACCCTGGGACTTGATTGGCAAAGACAAGACTGGGAGAACCCTCAAGGCTGTATCCCAATGCAATAGTATTGTTCATGTCTTGAGCACTGGAGATGTAAAAGTGATCAGTCCATGTGGTATTATATGCATGCAGCAAGGGAACTGCTTGTGCATGGGCCTACATACATGGATCTAGCTAGAAAGTGTGGTGAATGAATAGACTGATCTTCTCAGTATAGGTTATCAAAACTTGTTATGTAGAGACAGTTTCTACACGTCGTCTCAGTGCAGAGAGATACTGTCCTAAGACACCCCAGCACTATTAAGTTCCTGAAGCGGAACGCCTGTCCGTTCTCCGGGGAGAACTAGAGGCTGGCTGGAAATCTCGCAGGGACTGCCTAGGGAGAGATACGACTTGTAAGGTTGCAGGCTACTCCATAGGTTTAGCTGTTACACCAGTTATCCTGTCAAGGCAGGTAGAGCTCTCATGCGGCAAGAAGATAAAGCAGAAGACAGTCCTTGCTATTCTCGCGCTATGTACAAATGATCGTAAAGCTAAGTTCTACTTACTTTACGAGCTATCTAAATACGAAGGCAATTGCTATTCTACATGTCCTTAAGGAGAATCTTCATAGTTACTTCAGTACTCTAAGTATAGAAGACCAAGCCCGAGGTAAGATGAGATCTACAGAAGGTAAGCTATTATTACACAACATATCACTGAGCCCGAGTGCTAAACATAGTGCTCCTTCGGAGAATCTGAGGTGAGACTGAAGTTGCAATAGAAGGTGGGTCAAGATGGACGCTTGGAGTTGAGAAGTGGAAAGGCGGTTGACGAACAATGAGGCGGGATAATGAGAGAAATATAGACGGCAATGGAAACAAGAGGAGTGTAACATCATCCCCTTTGTGTAATCGAACTCCAGATCGATCTACCTATAACAAGTGTTGATCTCAGCGAGGCGTCGCTTGGACTGATTTTGGATGGGGACATTGTTGATGGTGACGTGTCGTCCTTTGGTCTGCTTCATGATAGGATTGAAAGTATACTCGGTGGTGGTATTCTCTAATGCTCCACGATCGCGAGGGATAGGTCAAGGGATGAGGGTGAAAGCATCTTCATATAACATATTCTGCTGTCCTCTTTGGCCGAGAGTCAGAGCATTGGTGAGAAACTGGACATGCTTCTTGACTTCTTTGTACATAGGGCTGTTGACAGGGGATTGGTATCGGGACGGGATGACAGGAGTCTGAGGACATTGAATGCACTGCCAGGAGTGGTGATTTCGTCCTTGACAGAATTGGCACATGTGGTTAGGACAGTCTGAGGTGATATGCCCTACTCCTAAACAAAGCCAACAGCCTTGTGCGTATACTCTGAGAAGATTGGGAGGAAGAAGTTTTGCGACGGTGAGGGGAAGAGTTCATCGTCGAATGTGGCGTTCCCAATTGGGATATTTGGAGATGGGGTTCAACTCTCCTTGCAGAGTCAAGACGTTTATGAGGGTTGGTAAGTTCGGGTAGGTGGTGATGTCAGGCTTCTGTTCGACTGAAGCCTTAGCTTGAGACTGAAGGGTCTCTGGGATGAATGGGTCGGTTCATGCTCGATGGGAATAGGCTCTTCCCTCAGCAACAAGGATTCCTCGATCTCATTGATACTGCCAGGGATAGTTCTCTGGTGTAACTCGTGTTTGGCTTCCAGTATCTGTTGTACTGGACTCTCGAGACTGAGATACTCAATCCATCTCTGCACGTTGGGTGTGAGTGGAGGAGGAGGGGTTTGAGGTGGAAGAGTGTGTCATGGTGTGCTTGCTTCCATACTGTTGATGGAGCAAGGTGACGAAGGTGGGGGTCTCTGTGGTCGAGGCAGCAGTGAGAAAGGTACACACCTGTCTGATGAGGTTCTTCGTGTACTGGACCTGATGTTGGGTTCTGTACTGTGAAGCGACATTGTAGAGGGGTCGTGTTGCTCAGGTAGCTGCATCTCAGAAATTAAACCATAACTCGTCTCCTGGTTCTGGAGCTGGTGGGTTCCAGCTTCTCAGGTCTGTGAGTACATCGGCTGCACTTGGATAACCAGCAGCCTGGGCGAGGGAGGTAGCAGTCTGGTAGATATTACTTGAGGGGTTATATGGATGGGGGAGATCAGTTGGATTTCCAGATGTTCATGGGTCCAGCACTCGATGGTGTTGTCCTGATGGATGACAATCTGGGTTCCTTTGGGGAGTGGTGGCAAGGGCTTGTCAAAGGAAATTCTGATAGTTTTCATCTTCCAGAACAGTCGTTGTGCGGTTTGGAAGACTGGCATGCAGTGGATCGGAGGTAGGTGTCGTAGATGCTGGATGAGTGAAAGAATGTTGATGGAATGGGTTGGTACTAGTGATTGGGGATGGTTCGCTCTGGATGGTAGCGAACTCAAGGTGGTCTGAGGGAGACATCGTGACGTAGTTGCTGTCAGATCCTCTGGTTGGAGAGTCTCCATGGAGGAGCTCTGTGAAGCTTTCCGTTCTGGACGTTGCTGGCTCGATGGCGGCATAGTCGTTGACAGAGAAAGAACTAGCGTTTGACATGAGTATGTTTGGAAGTGATGAGCTTTTGGAATGGGGGAATGAAATGTCTCTTTTTATACTCTACTAAAATCTTTGAAGTGTTCCTTGTCAAGTTTTCTTCATCTTCCCAAGTGTTGTCCAAATTTGGATAACCTTTCCAGTGGACAAGATAGGCAGTTCAGCTTTGGCGAATTCTGTGGTTAAGAATAGATTCAATTTCATACTCTTCTTCTCCATCTATTAACTCCAGCTGAGAAGGCTCGGGTTCGGAGGTATTCTGGTCAGTCTTCTTGTATCGTTTCAAGAGAGAGACGTGGAATGTGGGGTGAAGCTTCCATGCTGTAGGTAGGGCAAGTTCATATGCAAGTGGTCCTTTTCGTTTCTTGACGGTAAAGGGGCCATATCTTCGAGGATGAATCTTCGCTTTCTGTTCCTGTAATGGGAGGTTTCTAGCATCTAACCAAACTCTGTCGCCTTTCTCGTATGTCTCAGTTTGAGGCATTCTTCGGACAATCATTTGTTTAGCGTTTTCCTTCATGACTTCTGCGGCATTGCATTGGGATTGATCTATATCAAATAGTCATTCATTCGATGCAGGGGCATTGGTTCAGATGAGGAGTTCAGGAATAGGAGGGGGAATATATCCATAGAGAAGCTCGAATGGCATCTTCTCATTTCCGGCATGTGTGGTTGAGTTATACTTGTATTCGAAGTGCAACAATTTGTCGGCCCATGACTTGGGATCTTTGTAGCAATACTTCGATAAGTACACTTTGAGTTCTTGGTGTGATCATTCTGTCACTCCGTCTGATTGAGGATGGTAGGCGGTGGATAGTCATAAATCGATTCCTAGGGCAGAATAAAATGCTTTAGCAGCTTTCCCTGCCCATCTTGGATCTCGATCTGCTACAATTGAGGCAGGAATTCCATAGCGTGGATAGAAGTGCTTTGTCAGCAGGGTGGCTATGTCTTCGAAGGTCGCTGTTTTCATAGTCAGTAGTACTAGTATCCCCTTTGTAAGTCCATGGTCCACCACGGACAATATGGCATCATAGCCTTCAGCAGTCTCAGGTAGACCTGTGATGAGGTCCATGGACACATCTGCGAAGGGATGTAATGATGGTGATGGTTCCAAGGGGTGAAGGGAAGGGTGATTGGGTCTTCTGTCAATATTAAATTGTTGACAGATATGGCAGCCTGTCACGTAATTTCAAACAAAGTCTCGAAGGCCTGGCCAATCAGTTTCTGTGTGGACTCAGCGAATTGTTTCGTCAATGCCTGGATGTCCTGTGGAGTGGTGATTGTGATGTCTCACAAGGATCTCGTGTTTTTCATCTAATGATGGTTGTGATGGGGAAGGTGATTGTGATGCAGTCTGGAATGGTGATGGAGGTGGTGTACCGTCTGCTGTGATAGCATCGACGAAGAGCTCCTTCGGAAGGAGGATTTTGTCAATGTTTTCTTTTGACTTGTCGACTTCATGGTCTGGTCGTCTAGAGAGTGCATCAGCGACTGGTATTGCCTTGCCTGGATAATGTTTGATGCAGAATTTGTATTCCTGCAGTTCAACCCAGGTTCGGATGTGTCATTTCAATAGTTTTCTGGCATCTTGCCAGTGTCGGAGGTTGTCATGATCCAATTGAACTTTGATTTCATAGGGAGCGGAATGTAGGTAGTGGTGCCATTCATCGAAGGCTTGCTTGATTGCCAGGAGTTCCTTATCAGGAGTGGCATAATTTCGCTCTGTTGGGGTTAATGACTTTGATTGGAATGCACATGGGTGTTCATTTCTGTTGTCATCTTTCTGGATAAGTACTCCACCAGTGGCATAATCGGAAGTGTCAGTCTCGACGATGAAGGGTCTGGAAGTATCTGGTGTATGAAGGAGGGGTTCTCTCTGGAAGGTTTCCTTCAAGGCTGTGAAAGCATGCTCTGCAGTGTCGTTCCATTTGAAGTTCTGGTTCTTTCAGAGGAGTGCATTGAGAGGGGCGCATAGGTGGGAATAGTGGTGTATGAATTTCCTATAGAAGTTAGCGAAGCCGATAAATTTCCATACATCTCGGACACATTTCGGTCTAGGCCAATCTTTGATACCAGCCAGTTTGTCTTTTGACATTCTGATCTGATTATGAGAAATGTTCATCCCAAGATATTCGACAGATGTTTGTTCGAATTTACATTTCTTGGGTTTGACATAGAGATCATTCTCTCTTAGCCTCTTCAAAACTTCATGAGTTTCTTTTTGCAAAGAAGAGAGGTCATTGGAGAAAATAAGGATATCATCCATGTAGACAATGACTGCAGTGCATCTGGGCTTGTCTATCAGGTCACGAAATATGTGGTCCATCATTGCTTGGAATGTGGCCAGGCTGTTAGTCATTCTGAAGAACATGATGTTCAGTTCGAAAAGACCAAAAGGGGTTCAGAAGGCACCTTTCCATTGGTCACCTTCTCAAATGCAGATATTGTTATATCCTGCACGAATATCAAGAGTCGTGAAATACTTGGTGCCTTTGAGGTGATCTAGTATTCCAGAAATAGAAGGAATAGGATATGCATTTTTCACTGTGAACCGGTTCAAATGTCTATAGTCCTGAACGGGTCGCAGCTTTCCATCTTTCTTCGATATGAAGAAGGGTGCAGCTTGCAGGCTTTCAGACTTCCTGATGTAACCTTTTCGTTGGTTATCATCTAAGAATTGTTTTAACTCTAACAGTTCATTGTCCGTCAAGCAGTACAATTTAGCTGCTTTGGGTTTAAAGTCTGGTTTTAGGTCGATCTTGTGATCATACAGTCATGAAGGAGGATATCTTTCTGATTCCTTTTCACTGAATAGGTTTAGGTAATCCCAATAAATTTTTGGGACGATGTCCTTTGGATCCACTGACTTCTTTGAGCCATGGTATGCCTGATAGGACTTCTGTGCTTCTGAGATCTTGGTATTGATCTCTAGGGTAGTGTGTGCTAGGTCAAGCTGTGCTTCATAATTGAGTCTAGCTTTCCTGTGGATGGAATGTGGAACATTCTCAGTTGCCTTTTCAGCTAACTGGATATGATTGATCTGGATCTTGTTTTTGGTATCCATGTTATCGATATTTATAGCAGGGATCTTAGATCTCCTGGTTCGCCATTGAAAGGTACATTTCGTCCAATCAATGTCAGGGTTGTGTTTTTCGAGAAATGGGAGGCCGATGATCATCAGTTGCTCTCCAATTTCTGTGACATAGCAAGTAACGTCTATGTCATGATTATCTATGTGTAGCTGCAATTCTGCTTGTGCAGTAATGGCATGGCCTACATTCATAGTACCGTCGACATTTCGTACTGGTATGGGTCTAGTCAAGGGTATCGTTCTTAACCCAAGCTGTTGAATGGTCGAGGGAGAGACGAAGTCTCCTTGTGTGCCACTATCAAGTAGTGGATAGATGGTAGCAACTGTGGAGGAATTCGGATTCTTTAGTATGGCCGGGATATACAGCGATTTGTTGTTGGTCGATGCTGACAAACAGATTTCAGCTATTATCGGCTTGGTGGAAGAGTGGGTAGTCGAAATCTGATCTGAGTTCAAATCTGTAGCCAGTACAGGAGATTCTCTAGACAGTTTCCTACTCTCTATTTTATGAGCAAGATATTTTCGAGCGGTCCAATGGGAATCATAATGGTTCTGTATATCAAATGGGGGTTCAAGGTTCATACTGGAATTCGAAAGTTTAGAAGGACTCAGAGGCATTGCCTCTACTCTGGTCCTTGCAGAAAAGACTGTTGTTCTTCTTCGATGATCTTGGCCATTGCGTGGTTAGCCAGTTCGTTTTGATCTTCAGCAGTCATTTCGGTGAAAGCAACTTTGATCGCATTGAGAGTATTAAGATGGGATGAGGAAGGATTAGAGGAGGAGGAAGAAGGAGAAGTATGTGGTCAATTTGAGGAGGAGAAGGAAGTCAAGGCTGAAGGCTGGGAGGAAGATCATTTTCCTTTCTGGAAACGTCTCTGGTTCGTCAGAGATTGTCGGTTCTTTCAAAGGGGGCACGAGTGTGCCCAGTGGTTCATGTTACCACAGGTGATGCATGCTCCACATTTCATTCGGTCTCACTGTCGATCTGTCAGGATGGCATTTACTGAGATTCCTTGTTTAGTGTAGTCATCTTCTTCGTCTGAGGAGAAATCAGGGATTTCTTCTTTGTCTCTGGAAGAGAATTCTTCAAGTGCGTCGATATCCATGGGTTCGCCTGGTGGGAGTCAGCGCTCTTTGTAGACGAATTTGTTTCGAGGGGCATCGTTAAAGGCGTCGTTGAAATAAGATAGTTGTGAAGAAGGTCCTCTGCCGGTCTTGTGCATCTGATATTGCTGGAAGTTATTAACAATCCTAGCAATGTCAGCTTGCCATTGGGCATAGGTAGTGGGAGGTTGAGTTGTTAAATAGAGCTGTCGCTGTACCCAGTTGGGAATAGAGTCGACGTAGAGATGGACTTTGTGGTTATCGTTGGTGATATTTGCCTGACTTAGAAGGTAGGTGAACATCTGATTGAAAACAGTGATGTCCGTTTTGGAGATGTTGAGACGAGCATGTTGAAGTTTTTTGGTAGCTTGCGTGGCTTCAATCTTCGGTTTGAAGTGGTCTTCGAGTCGGATGTTGAAATTGTGCCAAGTACCATACTCATAGGTGTTATTGGTGGTATTCCACTTTTCTTTCATAAAAGCATTACAGAATCCAGCAGTGTTGCCTTTGGTCATGTACTGGAGCGTGTAAAGGATTTTCTTTCAATTGTCAATGTTGTTCTGTGCATTTTGGAATGCGGCTCGATGGTCATTGAAGACAAGTCGGAGTTGATCCTGGAAGGTTTGAAAGTTACGAGGTTCACTGTCAAATGGTTGAATCTTCAGGGCTTTGGGTGTGGCCATAGCTGTGTTCTGTTGATGAGTGGATGATCCTTGTGGTGGGTTAGGAGGAGGAGGAGATGGTGGTCGATTAAACGGAGTCAAGGTCGATGATGTAGTACCTGGTACTCTCAGTGTCAGATGAGTCAGTCTCTGTAGGTGTGTCTGATCGATAGGTAACTCTGGCCTCTGTGTCTCTGTAATAGATCAGCTCGGAGGTGTAGTATCAGTCAGCATTGGGGTTTGGGATGAATACGATTGTGACTCGTTGGTTCCAAAGGTATCTGAGGTTTGGGTAATGGGTACTGAGGGTAAAGTTTGCGTCTCTGGGTACCTCGAGGAAGGCCATGTATCCGGTCCTAGCCACAAGTGCAGAGATAGGGGTGAAGGTGTATTGATCCAGGTCTCGGGTTGTACACTCGTCACAGATGCAAACGTAGAATTCTGTGATTCTGACTGCTCTTTTTTTTTTTTTTTTTTTTTTTTTTTATTCGACGTTTATTGCAATAGACTAGCTACTACAAATGGGTGCACGATAGCAGTCCCAATACTGAAACTAGAGAAGAAGAAAAGAAAGGGAAAAAGAAAGAGGGGGGAAGAAAGGTATGAGAGTAGTAAACTACACGAGAGATGTGAGACGAAAAGAGAGAGAGAAACTAACTTAACAAATCGGGAGAAGAGGCGGAGTAATTAGGGAGAGATGGGAAGGGATAGGGTGGGGAGCTAGCTATGATACAGGAGATGATGGAGGGGAAAGACCTTCAGTGAACATCCAGTACTCCGTTTCTTGCAAGTCACTCTCTTCTATTGAGGTAGCGGGTGGCAAACTCCTCCTGAGTTATAGGTCCTTGAATTTGATCGGCGAATGAGAATGCTGCAGGATTCTGGTCTAGAAATTGGATAATCCAGTAGAAGCCATCATGCTCTCCTACTGGGTACCGGAAACAGGGGCAATCGTCAAGTAGATGATCACAGGTTTCGAGAGGCTCGCCACATGGACACGAAGTGATGTGACGCCTGGGGAAGAAGCATTGACGGAAGGTGCCAATAGGTGCATGATTGGTAACGCAGTGCATGAAGCGCGTGCATAACTGGGTGTTCTTTCCAAGGGGCGAATTTAACCAAGTTCCACCTTTGGCGTACTTGGGTTGGAGGGGCTGAGCAGCAGGGTTGAGCAAAGAGAGCCAATTGTGACTGCGATAAGTCGGATCGTTCATCTTTTGTTGCCATAGGGATAGGCATTTCTGGGTGTAATGATGTCGAACGAATCCGAGGGAAGTGCATATGGGTTGACAACGCGGATTGGGAAGGCAGAGTGATTTAGCTAGTGTGTGCGCCTTGTGATGAATGGACCAGTTGGTGGATGAGGGGATAGACCAAAAGTGGACATGGTTGAGAGGAGAGGAGGAAAGCCAAGAATGGAGAAGGGGAGCGACTGCGATGGAGTCTGGATGAGCGCTGTGGGGTCTGTAAGAAAATAAAAGTTTAGCTGAAGCAATGGAGTCTGTAAAGATAACGATTGAAGAGGAATTGGTGGATTGAGCATGAGAAATGGAAGAAAAGAGACCAAGACGTAAGGCATATGATTCAGAATCAGAAGAAGTAACTTCACCACAGGGGTGAACAGCAGAGGAGAGAATGTCAGTTTCAGAAGAATTGAAAACGAGAAATGCGGAAGTGGCAGAAAGGGAGGAATTAGTAGGAACAGATCCATCTGTAGCTAATAGAAGAGAAATGGGGGAAGAGAAAGCCGAATCTCGAGCACAGGAAGCGTTGGCAATGTGGAGGGCCATGGCGCCTTCTTTTGAAGGGTCAGGGCATTCGATGAATTTAATTTGGTCGCTAAACAAGTCCAGCAGGTGCTGGCCAGGTTTGGCACTGGGGTGGAGATGCTGAAACCGGTCTGTGACCAGTTGAGCGTCTGAAACAAAGTCAAGCGCCGTCGAGTGCTGTTTGGTATGGTGCATGTCTAATGGGTCGACGTTGCGAGTGAGGAGTTTGAGGGGGTGGGAGGAGGGGAGAGTGTGGAATCGAAGGGAACAACGTTTCGCTAGTTTGAATAAGTGGAGCTGAATGGGAATAAGACCAGCAATGGCCTCGACCCCACCAGTGGGAGTGGTACGGAATGCACCAGTAATCCATAGGGCAGCTTGGCGTTGCATACGTTGTAAGGACTTGATTAGTCCGCGGTATCTGGCGTTACGGTTGAACCATAGACAGAATCCATAGATTGCAATAGGAACGATGCAAGATCGATAAAGAAGCCATTTATGTAGGGGAGAGAGGCTGTGAACGGAGTTGCCAAGCATTCACATGCAACGGACAGTGGATAGCGCTTTAGTGGAATAGAATCGGACGTGTTCTTTGAAAGTTAGACTCCTGTCGAACCAGAAGCCGAGATAGCAGAGGAAAGGTTTTGGGTGGATGGTGAAGGAGTTGTCGATAATGACAGGGGGATTAGGGTCATGAGAGGGGTGATTGGAAAAATGGAAGGCCTTGGTTTTGTCCCTTTTGAGAACAAAGCCAAGGCGGAGGAGGTATTCTTCACAGTTTTTGTATACCTGCGAGAGAAGACGGCAGTTAGTGGTGAAGGAGTCTGATTGAACAACAATAAGTCCGTCATCAACGAAAGAGACTATTTTACAACGAGGGTCATTGGAGAATTTGTACATAAAAGGAGCAAGGGAAAGGGCAGTGAGGATAGGGGAGAGGGCGGAGCCTTGGCCTACACCGACGGAAGCAGAGAATTTCGGGGACAACTTGTTGTTCCAGGAGTAGGTGGTAAAGTGATTATTTAGATAGTCGGAGAAGAAGGAAACAAGATTAGAATTAAAACCTTGACGGCGGAGAGTGGAGATGAGGATGGAGTGGTTGGTGGATGGGAAAAATTGGGCGACATCGAATGCGATGACGCTGGTCTTGAGTTTACGTTTCCAGCCTGTACGAACAAGGTGAGTAATGTATACGCCAGCGTCTTCTGTAGAGCACTGGATGATACCTCTGAATTGGAGGGGATGGACAAGATCAAATTGGGACGCTTCGAATTGCATCCAAGCTGAGATCATTTTCTCGATTAACTTACCGAGAGTATTAAGAAGGACTATGGGACAGAACATCTTTGGGGTGGAGTAATGCGGTTTGTTGGGTTTAGGGATGATGACGGAAGTGGAGTGTTTGAAGTGTTCCAGCCACGTGGAGAACTCTACACATTTGGATGCGAAGAGGAGGAAGTTCGATCTGAAGGCATCATTCGACATGAGGTGTTTGATATGGGCCCATGACAGATGGTCTGGACCTGGGGCAGATGTGTTAGCACAGGGGTTGAGGGCATCAAAGAGTTCGGCACTGGAGAAGGGGAGCCAGGGGCGCTCCGGGTGGGCGTCAAAAGACTCAATTGTGCTAAGATCCACATGTCGATCAGAGGTGGAATTATAGGAGGAGTCCAGCGCATGCCAGAGATCCTCAAGTTCATCGCAGCTCTTCCCATTGAAAGTGATGGATTGGGAGGGAGGGAGATTGCGTTTGCCGATCCAGGACATGAGGTCCCAGGGGCGACATTTTTCTTCTGCTATGTCTTTGATCTTCTTGTCAAAGAACGTGCGTTTAGCCTGGCGAGTGGTGTGACAAAATTTAGTCCAATTCGATTTGGACTTGTGGGTTTGGAATGCTCGTAAGGCAGCTGAGCACTGTTGGTTCCACCAGGGTTTAGATTTGGCACAGATACGAACAAGTTTGGCATTGTTTTGCCATTCTTGGGAGATGATGTGGGACATAGCGTTTGCATAGGAGATAACATCGTCGCTAGAGTCGAAGCGAGGTGGGATGGTTTGAAGGCGGACACCCACCGAGTAGAGGAATGCAGCTTCTTCTTCAGAATCGTGTGGTATAGTAAGTTTTTCAATGAAAGGCTGGAAAGGGGAGGGGATAGGAAGGGAAGTGAGGAGGGGACAGTGATCAGAGCGGATTTGCCAGTCGTCACAGATGGTGTGGACTGGGCTTGGGCGGAGAGGATCATCTATCATGAATATAAGGTCAATGACAGATGGGTGCTTGGATTCATCGAAAGGGACGTGAGTATACTTAAACTCTGGAGGCGTGGAGAGAGTAAGGTTAATGGAATTCATGATGTCAATGACAAGGTCGGCTCGCGCCGTATGGTGCGAGATGTGGGGATCCCACTCGGGGGAGTGAGAGTTGAAGTCTCCTCCCACACACACTAAGTTGTTAGAGAAGAGGTGAATTCGTGATTCAAGGTAAGTTAGTGAGGAATCATCAGAAGGGTCAAGGTAGCAATTAAGAAAATAAATCTTCCTTGGGAAGGACAAAGAAATGAGTTGGAAATCGGGGGAGGTGATTATGCTAGGGTGAGAGGTTGGCATAAGCACATCGCATGATCTGCAGATGAAGGTGGCTGTTCGGGGCTGTTCTTCATCCGAGATGAAGATACGCCAGTTGGGGTTATATGGCGTGCCTTTATAGGGGACTCCTTCAGAGTCATTGGTAGATGGAATATTGCGAATGAAGCTAAAGGGGGGTTCTTGAATACATAAAATAAGAATGTCCTTAAATTGAGGGTCGTTTAATAACGCTTCGACAGTGTCCTTAGAGTGGTGAACATTGAAAAATAAAATGGGGAGATCATTAATGAACGTGGTGCTGTTAGGAGGTCCTTTAGACATTAACTGCACTGGAATTGAAGTCGCGACGGTTTTTCTCTGCCTTAGCCTCACGTAGCTTATTCTGTATCCACTCCCGATCAAATCGGTGGCAGAAGAAGGGACATTTGTCCGAGTTCACGTGATGGTCTTTGGAATCACATGAAAGACATTGGAAGGAGGTCACGTGAGGACACTCCGTGATATTAGTGGGGGTGGGCAGGTGAGGATTGGGTCCTGGTTTGCCGCGGCAGCAAAAGCCATCATGACAATGGTTGTCTGTGTGATGGGGATCTCCACAGATCACACACCTGGGGTTGTGAGCTCTGCAGAGGTGTGTGGGGTGGCCCCATCTCCAGCAGCGGTTGCAGAGAGGGGACGCAGTATGCATGGTGGTGCCACGGAAAGTACAGACCCTGTTCTTGAAGAGGAGGGTATGGTTGATGAGGAGTTTAGCCCTTGTGGCTGATTGTGAGTCCCAGAGATCGAAAAAGAGGATGGCGGAGTCGGAGTGGGGAGAGACCCGATGGAAACGGGGTTTACCAACCAGGTGTTGGATCATTTCGTGGTAGGGGGAGTTTTCAATGACTTCCTTGAAGTCGTCTGAAGTGTGTGGGGTGCCGTCAGGACGGAAGTAAGGAAGGTTCGTTAGTTTGACAAACAATTTGGACATGGGGAGGGAGGGGACGACTGCATCTCTTATCTCTGGGGTGGCGAAGGCAGACCTATTAGAGTCTGCGATTCCCTTCTTGACGATGAGAAGCTCCTCATCAGTTGTGACTTGGTTGGTGGACAGCCAGAGAGTCCGTTCATTAGACTTGGCTGATTCAATTTTAAGAAGGAAGCCCTTTTGGTATAGGGCGTTATTGCAACACCTAACTACAAGATCGAGTGAGGTGAGCATGACGGGTTTGAATGCGTCGTTGTAAGGAATGACGATATTTTTGCGCGATGGGCCCTGAGTGGCCTTGGGGGAATTGGAGGGGCAAGGAGAGGGAGAAGATTTAAGGGT